>CABEEJ010007243.1:0-32420 GCA_901482245.1 Timema douglasi | reverse complement strand
TGGCCCAGACCACCTTAGCGTCCGGGGACTGCGCCAGGATAGCGGTGTCGTCCGCGAACTGGAATAGAGCCGTTCCGTGCGGGACGCAAAAACAGGGAATAGAGGATCGGGGAACGGCAGGAGCCCTGGGGGACTCCCGCCAGGATCGGTCTTGGGGACGAGAGGGCTCCCTCGACTCCCACTCTGAAGGAGCGGCCGGCGAGGAAGGACTCGAGGAGGATACTCTAATTATTATACTCTCGTTTATTGGTTCTCTTGTTTTTTTCTTACATCAAATTACATATGTGAAATAATGTTGATGAATAAATCTTAGTGCTAACTATTTACATGGTTAATTATCTAATTCTTTAATTTAACAATTTTGCTATTCTAGTATATAAATGAATTAACAATAAAACTTATAAAAACTAAGGTATTATTTAGATTACATTATAATATTTAAGTATATTGTCTTTAGTGCTCGTTAGTTTTCTTACTTTGGCAAGGGCGCCATCTGTGAGCGATTTCTTCAACCTCTATCTCAGAGAAGGAGGTCGCGGTGGCTCAGAGGGTTGGTTTCCCGCGACGGTCACCGGATTGTCTTAAATGTAACAAGGACATTAGCTTTACCCAACAATGGTATGGGTGCACTGGTATAGGTACGCAATTTTACTGTAGTGGGTAAAATTTCTTTATTTGGAAACTTTCTACTAAAGATAGCTTTATTGATTAATGTTACATGTGCCCCTGTGTCAACTTGGAACGCCATATTTACCCCATCTACTATTAGCTGTACCATGATTTTATTAGGCTTCACTGAATTTTTAATATGAAAAATATTATAAAACACGCCAGAAGTTTCATTTAAATTGATACTTTCTCCATCAGATGTTTGATCCTCTGAGCATACCTGATATCGATCCCTATTTCTTTTAGAGTAACTCAATTTTTTATCTGGATAAGTACATCTTGTGTTACCGCTAATCTTTTTCTAACATGCAGAACTTATATGGCCTTTGACCCCGCAAATACGGCAAGAATCGTTTCGATACCAACAGTTACTAGAATCGTGGTTTGTAAATTTACAATGTATGCGATGTATCTTTCCTTTACTGGATTTATATAATCTTTGTTTTTGAACTGCATTGACATTTGTGGTACAAATATCATCTTGTGGGACCGAAAGACGTAAACTATAGTAAGAACTAGCATCCTCAACAGCAGATCCAAAATTAACTGTGGGAAGCTCCATTAGTTTCAATTTTAGATATTGAGAACGCAATCCGTGCACAAATTGAGTACAAAGGGTGTCATCGAAACAATCATTTGGAAATTTACAATAACGTAATTCAGCTGTGAAATCAGCTGATAATTTCCCCTCATTTTGCACCCTGTTTTGAAACTTAACTCTTTCTGCCAGTGCATTCGGTTCTGGCTGAAAAAATGTAGTCAAAATATTTGCAAGTTGTTCCAATGTTTTAGACTCTGGTTCGGTTGGCTCACACAGATCACATAATCTTTCGTACGCATGTTCACCAATGGCGTCTAATAAATATAAAGTCTGCTTATCTTCCTGTACATTGTAAATCCTAAGTTTATTTATTAATCTTTTTAAGTAAACTTTCCAGTTAGACTTAGACGGTTCAAAATGTTCAATATTAAACTTGGGAATTGATTCAGTAACACGAACAGAAGCCCCTTCCTCCCTATCTGCCATTAAGGAGAATTTCATTCACCAGGAAAATATCCAGGCGAAAAACAAAATGTACACGGATTCTTTTTACACCTCGTCGCCACTGTTATATTCTATACAATCCTGGAGGCTACTTTGCACATACTACAAACGTGATAAATTGCTATAGTTTTTTGTTTGCACTCTGTAATTAAAACACTTGGAGTTCCTTTCATGACTGTACATTTTTGTCCACACCCACTGTCCTTCACACTGGTGTGTATATCCCAGTGTAGCCAATCACTAGACAACAAATTTCCTCACATTCATAACAGTCTATATTGTAAAAGAGGAAGAGAGTGGTATATAATGGTATCTTTCAGTTTCTTAGGTTATAGTCATCAACCTTTGGGCATACCTTCCGTTGTTGAAAAGTCACAACTTTGTTGCTTGCATTTCTGACTGAGTCCCACCGCTCTTCCCCTTTCTAAATCTATGGCATCAGAAATAAGAACTACACTAGGTAGAGTATGGGGTGAAAGATGGAAAAATATAGACTTTCAACCACCATAAAATGGACTAGTGCACGTGCATGTTACGGTCACTGGCATGTGCGGGAAAATTTATTTCAAACACATTAATGCTTGAAGAAAAATTTTCAAAAATAAAATACTTACTTATATTCAAGCAAAGGTAAGCAGTGCTTGTCTTGCTTGCCCTGACGTGATGCCACTGAAATAAAAGTTGATTGTGGTATCCATTTGTGCACCACCTTACCTCTTACTGGTAGTGACACGGGCAACGGTATACTAGCCGGCAAGGCAGTCTCTATAGTAGGAATGTAGGAATACTGGGTTAAGACTGAGCAACTGTTGTGCTTGTAGTATACTGGTTAAAATATGCCAACATTGGTCGTTACATCATCCTTACCGTTAGCAGCGAAAACTGTCATGGGTGTGGGTACGATCAAGGCTAGTAACCTGGTCTACTCTGATCTGATTAATAAAAGAAACTGTACAATATTAACCTCGGGTGGCCAAAGCAATGATGGGCAGCTGAGGTTAAAACTGAAGGGTCAAGTCTATTGACAAACTGGTAAGAACATGGACTATTAGAACGAGTAATGTGAGAGGAGTGTGTGGTTAAAAGAATTAACTGTTAGAAAAAATAATTGGAAGATAAATGGCTTCCAAAATTGATGTTCTATGTGGGTGAAACCAATCGGAAAGGGAAAGATGTTTTGAGACGAGTGATGTTAGCCTGGTATTATTATCAAGTGTGATACAATTCAGTTTTACAGGTAATATTGTAAAAATATGTATACAATCTTTAACATATTTAAATATGTAGTTATCATCAATGTAGTTTACAATCTGCCAAGACTACACTTATATTTAAAGTTGGTTATTAGCTTGTATATTGGGTTCAGAAACCACATTATAATTAAAGTTCGATAAATATAATAAATAAGGTATCTTAAAACTTGATTACATTTGTGTGAATGACAAACTTTGTGTAGTTGCCATACATTCAAACTATAATTTAGGATATAGGCTTGTATATTACCATTAAAAAAAAAGATGGCTCACATCTTGTATATTGCTTTCATAAACAATATTTTGTTAAACTTCGATAACTATAATGAAACGGGTTAGCTAAAAACTGTATTATTTTTGCTTGAATAACATACCTTGTGTAGAAGACTTATGTTCAAATGATAATTTAGATTATAAGCGTGTAGGAAGTACGGTATCTACTAAACCCTGATTTTAGTAATAATCCCAATCTGTAAGGCTTTATTTCGTACCAGAATACTAGCATATATATAATATTTTGATAGGATAAACGGCCAATTTGAACGGAAGTAGAAATTTCCTTCTGGAATGTCTTTTATTCTACCTAAACACATCTATAGGGTGGGTTTCTGGTACGAGATAAAACCTTACAAGCGAGCTTCCTTTAAAAATCATCGTATATATTAGGATACATCAACTTATTTAAAGAAAAAACTAACTAGTTTCGAATTTTGTTAACCTATTCAAAGCTTTTACTATCATATTTATTTCATTTAACTAATCAGTAATCACACACTGATGTATCTCATATATTCAATTAAATTAATGAACGATGTCAAAATGCCACATTGCCTTGTGTGGGTGTAAGAGAAAAAGAGATACCCGAAAATTTCATCTCTTTTACACAATGGTATGCAGATGACCGCTCAAAAATTTCAGCCACAGCTGTCCATCCAGTGGTTTAATGGTTTAAAATAATCAACTAGTCGATTAAATATTCGATTAACTATGAAAATAAATCGATGCATCGACATGATTGACACAATTCTATTTACAAATTATATTACTCTTTTCTATGCCCTTCTTTATGAATACAAGTATTTACAATTTTAATTTGTGTTTTTATCTGATATTGTTTAACTGTTCATGAATTGAAAACAAAACCACATAAGTTTTTTCGTGTATTACTTTCTTATGGAATGGCAAATTGTAGAGAAATTGTATCACTCCAATTTGGTCACTATTCAAATCACATAGGTGCACATTGGTGGAATATTCAGGTAGATTTAAATTCTTAAGGGTACATTACATCAAATTTGGCATAGGCCTTTGTCATTTGTAAAAACTGGTGTACTAATAAAGAGTTAGGAAACCAAAGATGTAAACAGTTAACATCTTATATATCTAGAATAATCGCTCATTTGTAAATGCCTGGTTAAGATTAAAATGTGTTAAGATTAAAATGGGAAGTTGTAAATAGTTAAATATCTCTAGTGTATAGGCTACTACTCCTAAAATAAGTATTGACATATCTTTAATAATTGGGTTGAGTCAAAATAAGCAGATTAAAATTTGTTCTTTGGATCTTGTGTTAGTCATATATTTATGCTGTATTAGTGAAATCATACTAGATGTGGATTTAAATCTGTCACATTGTAAAACCGTGCCAAACTTACTTACATGTGAGGTTATATCTTACTACTTCTCTTAAAACCTCCCAGGGTTCACCATCATCTTGATGTCAACATAATGTGAGGCTCAGTTAATGTTCAGAATAACATAATAGCATAAGCCTACGGTATTGTGTATTCAAGATTAATTCATTATGCAAGTAATTTAAACCCTGAGCAAAATACAACCTCTGACTTTTGGCTCAATATGAAAATAAATGGTTAATAAAAATGGAATTCCATCATTTAGGGATGGCTTTAGTTTCAAGTACCTACTTGGAATGGAAGCGTAGTAGGGCCACACAATAAAATGTAGGCCTGTTTCCAACCTGTGACCAGTTCTGTTTAGTAAAGTGCCTTTATTTTCCTCTTTCCTTCCACCACTTTTCCTCTAATTTCTTCCATTAATCTCCTCTCATTTGCATAGTACCACTGTATTTTAAAATCATATTTTACTATCTGTCAGTATTTTCTCATAAGCTTTGCTCAGAAAATTAAAGCTTACTAGTGTTGCTAAGTAGATGTTTATTAATTAAAAAATCATTTAGACTAATCAACAACAAACTTAGGTATATATGACAGCCTTAAATATAACAATAGGCTACCTACTAAAGAATAAACACACAAAAAAAAATTTCATAGTAAAATTTGATAAGTCACCTATTTGAACTCATCATATTTTTGCGCCAAAATAACCAAGTTTAATCATAATGGGACATTTGGCAGGTGTGTTTTCAGGGGATGATAATTGAACTAAAGCACTAAATATTATGCTAAGGGATCCTGCTGACTGTTCTAATATATTTTTTGAAATCTTATTTTAGGAATCATCTTTTGTGTACAATTCTGACACACCCTCAGAAATAAACCATGATGTTCTGTTTCGGGAAGGTCTTACACCATCTGTAAGTATATACATTTTTAGTTGTTTACTCATCCCTTAACCATTATCTTTTAAAGTCACAACATTATCAATAAAAATTCATTCTAGATTAAATTTGAAATTGGAGAATTTTCTATTAGCTATTAATATTATTGTTTTCACAGGTACTTAACACAAGTGAGGTTACTATCACTGATCCCACGTACTAAACAATAACTTACTATCAACCTAACTTGTTTGTTTTCAAGATTAAATTGATCCCAGCAAGAATTTGACCCAGAGTTTCTCTAAAGAAGTTACTATGCGTCCAAAGCAAATTATGCTTCAAAACTTAAGACCCATGAATCCTAACATTTTTGATTGTGAAGAGCCCTTCTGAAATTAAAATATCAGGGACTTCGCATGCTTAGACTTGCTCTTTTGTCAGCAGTAATGTAAAGATACATAATAACAAACAAGTGCCATGAGCTCAGGAACTATTAATAATGGTGTTTTTTCCCTTGAAAAAAAAATCAAGCATAGTAGAATATTTCCATTTTTATAGTCCATTAAGTTGCAATGAGATGGTTGATTTTTAAAAATTTGATTTCAAAGATACCTAATATGTTTATCCAAAGTGATGACAGTTTCAAACTTAATTTGTTTTCACATTTGTATTTTTTCAGTCTCTTGATTTCGATGTATTAAGCTCAGCAAATCCTCTTAAACAAACACGTGTTGTGGAAAAGGCGTCAGGTGCTTTACGGCCATATCAGACAGTTCTATATACTCAAAATAAACATATGACCAAACATCATCTAGATGATTATGTGTTAATACTAGTTTGAAAGATCTGTTAAGTTATGGGAATTCGTAAGCCCTTTAAAATAACTTGGTTGCTCCCAGGTTTTGAAATGGTACTCTAATAGACTAGGGCTGCCCAACCTTTACACTCGAATATTCATTTTACCTACAAATATCGAATCTGAATTTTATGCTTAGGAAACATGGTGTTATTTTATTATTATTTTTTTCAATTTTGATTTGGTTTACATTATAGGGTAAATTAGGCTTATGGGGTTTGGTTTTTGGTTATTCCCTACAATTATGTTACCGGTACATTCAACCATTAGCATAATCAATTTTTTTTTTAAACTCGCACTCAAAATTTGAAACTTTTTTTATTGCACTTCTTGAATCTCCAACGACCTATCCCTACTCTGAAAGATAACACCAGATTTCCATGATCTTTCACTATCATAATTACAAGTGTCTTGTCTTCAACCCATCCTTTGATCTTTCTGCTGGACATTGTTTGACAATTTACTAGTGGTTTGTTTGAGTTAACATTTCTAATTGAGTATGTACCTATATTCCATTCACGGTAGGAATTACTCCCTGAAAGGTCTTTTTTACTACCAATATCCTACTACATAATAGATTTCTTGTAGGGAAAAAGGCCTTTCAGAAAACAATTCCTACAGTGAACGGACTTTACTCGAATATTCATTGCTCTGTTACTTTCTCCTTTAGGGTTATGTGACGTACACGCCCCGCTTGCTCTTGGTAGACTTGAAGGGCAGCCTGGGCCACCTACCTGAAAAAGGAGAGTTGTATGAACAACCCTTGGCTAACCCCGAAATTGTACCCTGGCCTCGAGAGAAAGTGGAAGTTTTAACTGAACCTACAACTCTGAAGAATGAGTTCCTTCAGGATATTGACGAAGAGAATGTTATGGATCAAGACGATGGCCCCACTAGTAAGACTGTTGTTCAAGATGGTAAAATCTTATATTGGAGATACACCTTGATTTTTTTATGATAAAAGGCCTTTCAGAACAGACTTCCTACCAAAATCATGGTATACTTTTTGTATTTGAAACAATCTTTAGGCAGGATTACTTAATATGATATATGAAGCATGTACTTTTTAGGTCCATTCTAATGCTATCTTTCCATCTGCATCAAGGTCTTCCCGATGGTGTCTTCCCATTGGGTTTGCCAGTCAGTAACCTGAGCACGTTTCCAAATTCTCCCATTGGCACTACATGTCTTTGCCCACTGGAATCTGTGTGACTTGATTAGCCTAACAATGTCGTGTGATGAGTACAGGTCATGTAACTCATCACTATGTAACCTCCTCCATTAGATAACCAAGTCACATTTAAAAGTTCATAACTTATAATATAAACTTAAACAGTATAGCCTACACAGGTAACATGTTCCATTCCCCAAATAATATTTTAAGTTATTGAAATGTTAAAAATAAATAAATTTGCCCATGAATATCACACATTTTTGTACTTACCTCTTCATAATTATTAAAACTAATGGGCTTTAACAAAAACTTTGGGTGGAACAGCATTTACATTACAGTAAACTATATTAATACTGATAAAAATAATCAATAGGCATACAAATTCTAAAATCATCCATACATAATGAAGTTATTGATCAGAACTTTATAAAGATCTTACAAATTTTAATATCTTATAGTTTCTTTAAACTAATTCACAATAAAATAATGCATTAAGTTACTAAACAATCCATACTTTTAAAAAAATTATTAATAATAAATTTACTGACCAAACAATGTTTGGGACTGATATAGCCATCATTTCACAGCTCTGAAAGTGTACAAGCTAGAAAATGTGGTGAAAGTGTGGGCTGATTATCTTCGACAACGGTTTCACCCACGAACAGTCTCCATAATCAACAAATATGAACATGCTAATGATAGCCAACCATTTAACAACTACAAGCTTGGTGCCAACTTATGGAACACTGAACAATTTGAGGAAGATTTTACAGACAGGATCCGGAACTTAGTTGAAGAATGTGATAATATGCAGGTAAATAAACTATTTCTCTTGTATTGTTTTAGTTAATACACCTGTAATTTTAATTAGTTTATATTTACTAATATATAATTATTTCCAGTTTTGAGACCCTTAAAATAATTTTTATTTTTTTATTTTACTCTAACTTAGGACCAATTTCAGAGGCAAGCTTAGTATGCTTCAAGCGTGTAACCTGAACGAGTAGTAAGACACAATGCTAAAAAAAATGCTTCAATTGTAGTGCTATACTAAATACAAGATGACACCTAAACTCAAATGCAAAACTGGCCCATTCCTTTTGAGTTTGGGTAGGTTTTGTCATGAGCCATTCTAGGTAAACTATAATAGAATAGACTATAATATATACATAGGAGGATTATCCTTCTCCTTAGCTTAGTCTTTAGTGCATCTTGTAATGTCACAGTTTTTCCAACCCTCTTATTCCAAATTAGCATATTTAAGTTAATTTTAATTTATTTTATTTCTTGTTAAAAGTAAATTTAATTTAGGTAAGACTTTAAGCTAGCAGCGAGTCACATTATTTTGCTTATCTTGGAGACAGTGTGTTTGTAGTTTGACCCTTTGTTATGGTTTAGTGTTACAGTTTGTTTTTTGGGGGTTGTTTTGGTTGGAGATATTTCTTTGATTAGGTTAGCACACCAGAAGAAAAAGGGGAAAACAAGAAGGCCTGTTTCTTATCTTTAGTTGTTGGTGGGTCGTCCTACTTAAGGATGGATGTAAAATTCCATTGGAAGTGTTCCCGATTGATAACTGTCTCTTGTTGTGGTTTGGATGTGAACTGGTCTCGGTTGGGTTCCGTTTGGTGTGAGAGCACTGCCTGTTTTGAGGTATGAGGAGGGAGTCAAGTGTTAACAGGTGCAGCGTTGGGACCTTGTTGATAGGAGGCAAGAAACGGCAGGTATAGCGGCACATTGTGATCTTATTTGTAGGGGAGGAAAAAATGAATTCTCCAAGGAAGTGTAGGAGGGGAGATCCTTGGCGGCCTGGTTCTTACTTACGTGTTTCCCTCCTCTGGTCCTGCGAGGCTTGGGTTTTGGCATCCCCTTGTGGGTCAGTCTGTGGAAACATCGATGGTAGAGGGACATTTGGGAAAATGGCTAAACAATGCAACCCTTATGGTGAGTGAGAGGAAGTGGCCAAATGGTGCCACCCTGTTGGCGAGAGTGGAGGCCACGGCTAAATAGCAAAATCCTGTTGGTGATATTGGAGGACACGGCCAAATGGCACAACCTTGGCGGTGAAAGTGGAGAATGCGGCCAAGTGGTGCAATCCTAATGGTGAGAGTGAGAATGTGGTCAAGTGGTGCAACCTTGATGGCGAGACTGGAGGACACGGCCAAATGGCACAACCCTGATGGTGACAGTGGAGAATGCAGCCAAATGGTGCAACCCTGATGGTGACAGTGGAGAATGCGGCCAACTGGTGCAACCTTGATGGTGAAACTGGAGGACACGGCCAAACGGCACAACCCTGGTGATGACAGTGTGAGGTGGAACTCGAGATAGCTGCCAGGCAGGTGCTCCCTTAGTTAGTGAAGGGGAACTAACCATCAGTTTCAGGACTTTCTTTATACTTTGCTTTGAAATTTGCTCTCCCTCTCTTTTTACATCAATTTGGCTTAAATAAAACAACATATGACTATTTCTAAGTGCTTAAGCTAAATAAATGGAATGCACTAGATTAAATTCTTATATATGTGTATATATATGCTGAGGGGGAGGGGGGGGTTAACCCTCTGAAATAATGGCAGCATCAACTATATATATAATTGTGTATAGTCTGTTCTCTGGATATCTTTCTACTGTTAATATACTATACATACAGTAACTCCTAGCGCTCTTTATGCTGTGTTTCCTTTATCATCTATATGTCTGCCAAGTTCCAATGCCAATAATGTCCACCTTCCCCAATAGTCACTCGAAGCCACTCAAGATCAACCAATTTTACAAGCAGCACGCACACATCCTCTTTTGTTCCATTTTGGTGCTCTGTTTTGTTTTCGTGCTTGCCGCACGTGCACAGTGCTGTCTCCAAGGTAAATGTTATTCCACTGAATAGTGCGGGTGAACTATTTTAGTGAATATAATTAGTTTTTTCACAATAATTGTAATGTAAGTTACTATAACTACAATGAAACATAGTGGGACACAAACTTCTCTTCTTAATTATATCAAGAAAAAGCACAAATGTGATGAACAATTGCTATTCTCTAAGATTGCAAGTGAGAGTGAACAAAGTGTTTTCAGGTTTGAAAACTTAACCCCAACATGCTCAGCTACGTCCTCATCTAACCAAGATACTACAGTATTGAGCTTGTATCAAAGGGAGGCTAATTCTTTTTCCATTCAAGCAAACCCTTACCTGGGTTCAACTAGTTATAATTTAGATCCCGGCTGGTACATTTGTGTTAAAGTTAGTGACAACGATAAAATGCTTGTCTTGAAACAAGCTTGGCTCCAAGTGTCGTATAAATTTCCTAAAATTGGCAAACGAAATCTGTTTTTTTTTTCAAAGAAACTGGCTTCATAAATATAAGTGGTTAGCATACTCATAGCATGAAAATGGAGCTGTTTGTAAATTATGTGTTTTATTTGGCAAATAATTTATGTGAAAAGGTGACCATCAAACACCTGGGGCCTTAGTTGTTAAAGGGTTCAATGAGTATAAAACTGCTTTGAAAAATGCACCGTTCACCAGTTAACAAACAATCATAAAAGATGTGCTACATTTGCTGGAAGTTTCATAAATATTGCAGATAGGAAGAATCCATGCATTGCTGACCAGGTAAATATGGAACTTTCTAAACAACCAGGAAAAGTTGCTATCAATTATACATACTGTTATGTTCTGTGTGAGACAAGAAATAGCTCTGCGGGGAAAATAGAGTCTGGAGATGTCATGGTCAAAGGTCAATACCATAATAATGGTAATTTCTGAGCTCTCATTAGATTTAAGGTAGAAGCTGATGACACAACTCTCAAAGAGCACCTTAAGAATTCATCAACAGCTGTTTCAAAATACACAAGTCTTTAGATTGTAAATAATGTAAACAAAGCAAAGTGTTTCTTTTTGCTTTCGGATGAAACCAGTGATATCGCCAATATAAAACAAATTAGTCTGTGTTTAAAATATGTTGATGAAGAAATTGAAAAAGTTTGAGAAGTTTTTCTTGAAGCTGTACCATTTACAGACTTGACAGGTGTAGGCCTTGCTACTACCATTTTCAAAACATTGAAACAAAATGGTGTTCACATTGAGAAAATGGTAGGCCAAGGATATGATGGGGCTGTGGCTATGAGTATTAATATTTGTGGAATTCAAGAATGTGCCCTATGACTCTTTATGTACATTGAAGTGCACATTGTCTCAATCTTGTACTTTCTGACTCATCAAAAATCGTGCCAGTTAGAAATTGTATTGGAACATTACATTCTGTGGAAATCTTTTTCTCTAAGTCTACACAACAAAATTCCGTGTTGAAAGACTGCATTGTCCAAGATTCACCTACTTCAAAATGAACATCTTTCCTTTCTCTGTGCGAAACTAGATGGGATAGTAAACACGAGGCAGCTATGAGATTCAAATACATGTATAACTCAGTGGTTAATGCACTGGAAAATCTTCACTCTTCAGGAAATCGAGAAACTTCAAATTTGGCACATTAAATTATTAGAGTTCAGGGTAATTTATAATATGCTAATTGTAATTGGGAAAATATTTTCTTTTAAACTGCAGCTGTCAAAGGCACTTCAAAAAATAGAGATTTATATTTCTGAAGGCTGCTCTCATGTTAATACAGTTTTGGAAGTTTTAGGACTTCTGAAGAAGAATTTAAGACACTGTATGCAAAAGAAATAATACTGGTGGCACTATCACAATGCCCAGATCAACTTTGCATCAAATTCACAGAGAGCGTCATTTCCAGAGGAATACTACAAGAAGGAAATATTTATACCATTTTTAGACAGTGTAATAACGCAATTAAAGGAACACTTCCGAAACCACAACCAGCAGCTTCTCTCAAACATCCAAAAATAGATCCCTAAACATCTCGCTGATAGTGAAAGTGGTGAGTGTAAATTTCTATAGAGAACTTTTTCCACATCCTTACATGTTCTTCGCAGAGCAAGTACTGCAATTGAAGCATTTATGCAGCTTAGAGAAACGTTTTATCCAAATGTGAGGATACTTGTTCTAATGCTGACAACTCTTCCCATCTCTACTGTTTCACCTGAAAGGTAATTTTCGACATTAAAAATATTGAAAAGCTACCTACATTACACAATGGCACAAGATTGTCTAACCAACATTGCCCTTTTCAGTGTTTACAGATAAATCAAAGTGGACACAGATAAAGTTATCACCAAGTTTTCACTGAATCCAAAGAGGGTGGATTTAATATTGTGATGGTAATAAATTTGACCTTTCTTTTAATTGATGTAAACTATAATGTTTTTTAGCCATTACTTATGTATTAAAGCTAAATATAAAATGTATATTCTGATTTGACAACACACACACACACATACGCATATATACATGTATAGGTAATGTCAAGTCATAACTTGTTAGTGTTTAGTATGTACGTTGTTTTTAAATCACTTATAAATAGTTTCTTCCAGTAAAATTTTGTTTATGATAAATATAATTCCCCTCAAAATAATTTTCACCATACACCCAAGGTATATACGCAAGTGTGTGTGTGTGTGTGTGTGTGTGTGTGTGTGTATGTGGTGTGGTGTGGTGTGGTGTGGTGTTCAAATTAAATAGTCATTTGTAAGTTTTATTAATAAATGATGTGCTTAGACATAGAAAACTCATCAAAAGTAATTTTTATTATGTGAATAATCAAGAAATAAGCCCCAAGATAATTAATGTGTTATAAATAATGTTATATAAATGTGTGTCCCCCACACAGTAGCTAACTAAAAGTCATTCACAGTAGAAGATTTTTATAGTGTTATATTTGCCGCCATAATTTGGGGCATTTATAAAACAAATTTAAGGGAGGACTCTTTTTGTATTATGAAAATAATTGCAGCCCAAGCGCGGGGCAAATTATTCTTGTTTGTTTTGTGGTGTTTTAATTGTTTGCCCAACTATGTAATTTTAATGTAATGATTCTATTAACTTTTCTGTAGCATTGTAGTCTTCCCACTGAGTAAAGTCTCACAACTAGTTAATTTTCAAGTAATGGTTCTAACATTTTTTACATTGCCATTATGGTTTTCCCACTGAGTCAAGTGCCTCAGGTTCAATTCTCGGTATGACCAAAAAATTGATCATTGGTGAAATGTAAGTTTCTCCTTTCACGGATATGAATTAAAGGCCAGGGAGTCTGGGGTCTGTGTTTGGTCTAGACTTAAGTTAGCTTATAAAGTTGTGTGCTAATATAATTAGTCAGTTGGCAGGCCTTTTGATATAGTGGTCAGCATACCTGGCTACTGATTTAGAGTTCCCGGGTTCGATTTTTGGTGGTACCAAAGGTATTTTTCTTGAAGGGGAATTGTTCCTATGGTTGCCATGGTTTGGTTAACTAGGCTAAATTAGGTTTAAGACTTATACTGAGACTATAATATAATCATCATCATCTTCACATTGGGGCGAAGTAACCACACCTATATGCTGCCCCAACCCTGTATCCACCACTATCAGTAGAAAACCAGGAATGTCTCAATGATAACCCTGGGGGTATACACTTAAGGTGGGGAAAACAGACGTTTCATAAAGTGTCTGAAAAAAAAACCATGGATAAAATAAATATTTACATATTATTTCTATTATTTATGGGGAATATTTTTTGTCATAACATTAGTTAATATAACAATGAATACTATTAATTTCAGGGTTTTCATATTCTTCTGGACGGCTATGATGGGTTTGGTGGCCTGGGAGTGGGTGCCTTGCAATATCTAAGAGACGAGTATCCAAGCAAGTCCACGCTAGTGTTTCCCACATTGCCATCAACATTTCCTGACTCGACAGCACAACAGGACAGTTGTCGTGTGCTCAACTTGATGTTTTGCCTGCAAAATGTGTCTGAACATTGCTCACTCTTTGCACCTCTTTGCTTGGGCAGCAAGGGTTGGAGGCAACCTGGTCCTCCTAGAACCTTTCCACATCTTCTTTATGATGTAAGTCACTGCAGTGGGCACCGTTCCGACCCGACAGTTTTATTTTAGCTGGTGCTTTACACAATATTGAATTGTGGTCAAAACATATTTTATAATGTCAATGCAATTTTGAATACACTTCCTAGGCTTCCTTGGCTTACCACAGCAGCGCCATATTGGCAACAGCCCTAGATACAATCACATTGCGATATAGATGCAGGGAGAGCTCAGCTTCAGGACTCGCTGAATTGTGCGACGAACTGAGCAGGCATGGCCGCCGTGCTGCCGCGACAAGTCTGGGGCTTCCTTTTGCCATGAAACCCGATGGCTTCCTCTTGGATACATTGGAAACTTGGCAAGGGCCCTTGTGGCAAAGCCTTTCCCCAAACTGTTTATTGGAAGAGGATCGCATTTGGATGCAATCTGTTGTTTTGAGAGGAATCACACCAAATAGAATGAGGAAGTAAGTGATTTAACTTTTACTCTTGATCTTTATTTTCCTTTTGTATAAATTATACAGCTCTAACATTGGATCAATTAAAATATGACAAAGTTTATAGGCCCTACTAACATAGAAGGCTCACAACTCATAAATCATTTTTTTGACTTCTCTAAATCTAAATTCTTGATTCACTTTTGATGATAAGTTTTTATTCTGTCATATTTTCTAGAATTTAAAATAAATATAAAAACAAAGAAATATATTTTGGTTTTCTTGTTTTGTTTTCAAAATAGTATTTTGTAGGTTGGTGTTGGTAAGTTTTGATTGTTATATTTTCAGCCCAAAGAAGGAAGAAGAATACACACTGAAGAGTAACCAAGCCTACACCTGTACAAGTATTAAAGACATGTTGAGCTTGTTCCTCTCATGTTGTTCATATGCAACTCTATCCCATGTCACTGTTGCAAATAGTGCCTGCCGTGTTACTGCACCATTCCCTCAAATATACTCAGATTATGTCAGCATAGACGGCTCTATAAGCGACACTAAAAGATTTGAAAACACAAGTAAGTTTGAAAGAAACACATTTTTATCATGAAGTAAAGCAATATTAATCATTACATTTTCTAATAATTTTTAATTTCATAAACTTAATCCCAATATTAAGTCACTTTTAAAGCTATTATACTATTTTAAACTAAGGTAGTGTGACACATTAGTTTTCTAAATTAGGAGGGATAACCATCACACTTTCTTGAGTGATGCCGGAGTAGAAATAGTTTAAATAAAACACATAGAAACTTATTTCTAAAGATGAGCTTTCACTACCACAGGAGAATGCATATTCTCTACATACATAAGTATTAAATAATAAACATTGAACTTACACATTTTAGTAATTATTGGTGCACTTCAGGTCCCCTTCTTCAGCAGTAGAGAGTAAAACACTGACTGAAGCCTCTAACCATTGTTCACAAAACTTGAGTAAAACACTGATTGAACTACGGCTAGAGGTTTCAGTCAATGTTTTGCTCTCTTCTGCCGAAGATGAGGCCTGATGTTCCCCGAAAATTAATGTAAAGTGTTTTATAGTGTTTTAATTGTGAACTTTAAGGCCTACATTTTTCTGGTAACTCTGTAGACCTTGGCACTTCTATACCTCTTTAAATATTTCATGAATACACCTGTATAGCATCATAATTTTTCTTTGACAAATAAATAGGATCTATACAAAATCACAATTCCTTTTACAAAACGGGCCAAAATTGTAATGTACACTAAATCCTGGATTCATTAAAGGGTTCAAATCTGCTCCGGCACAAGTATATAAATGGTGAAACTTTCTGCCCAATATGTGCCTTTTTTTATTTGCTCCATTTATGTATTCAGTAAACAAGAAGTAAACTAGTGACAAGAACTATGTTAACTATTTGCATATATTTGCTCATTTAGTAAACCCAAGCTATGTAAGTTGAGTCTAGCCGATGCCATCCAGGTGGCACTGTGATTAGACTTTGTTGTAAGATGAAAAAAAACATATTTTCAATGAACATGTTGTGCCTTTTGTTAGCTTGCCTGTAAACAATGGTGTGTGTCCAGTTACCAGTGTCACCTATTTTGAAAACTTGAGTATCAGATGACATACGTCAACTTATATGTATGGCCTGTTTTGTTACAAGGGATTGCACTATAAAAAGGAAGTGTGGGGTTTTATATACACCTTGTCAAGATAGATGATCAATAGTGGTTAAAACCCTCCTCAGTTGGCTAACACGCTTGTCGTGTTGAGCTCGACTGCTCCGAACGGGGAGATCGAGGTTCGAATCTCGGTCGGGTGAACTGGGGGTGGTTTTTCCTAAATGGTTTTCCACTCTCCCTCCACGCAAATCTCCACGCAAATGCGGGTTCACTTCCTCTAATTCAACCTTCCCAATTCCTAATCCAATAGAGTAATTAGTACTTAAAGCATATAACACGAACGGGTAGTAAGACGCGGTGCTAAATATATATGTATATAATAGTGGTCAAATGACTTAAATCTCATTAATATAAGCTAGAATTAAATAAAAAGGTATAGCAGCTCATTCATTTTATTATCATATTTGTTTGTAATGTTGTTTGTGATCATTGAAAGACTTGTTATTCATTTATTAGAGAGTTTATGAGGTTTGATAATTGTTTTCCTATGATCTTATTTTATTTAATACTAAAGTAAAAGAGCCAAAAATGGAAGCATACTTGATATCAAGAAATAATTATAAGTGAAGAATTTTATGTATTTTAATGCACATTTTGGCTTAGGAATTTGTGTTCTTTTTTTATCTAATGTCAAAATATTTTTATGGCTAAGTTTCATATTATATTTATTTAACTTAATTCAGGAGCCATAGAACACATCTAAAATGGATGGTTCACACAATCGACTAGAGCAGTAGTTCTCACACTAAGGTATGCGTACACCCAGGCATACGCACATAACTTTCAGGAAGTATGCGAGCATCTCTCAAGGGTAAAATGACAAGCTAACCAAATATGGCAAAGAATTTTCAAGGGAACTCAGACATATTTTCTCCTTTGATAACCTGACATGTATTAGTTGGGGAAATTTTATTGTGGGGTATATTAAACTTTGACTCAAGGGGTACAATCTGAAAATAAGTTTGAGAACCACTAGACTAAAGCTCCAGGAATAATTTCAGGGTGTATGAAATGTATCACCAAGCTTTATCAATCATAAAGTATATTTTGATAATAGCGAGTGTTAAACAATTTAACACAGATTTTAAAAATGATATTGTGGACTCTGGTTTAGCTTACCACTAAAGCTTTTTATTTAATCACCACAACTTACTGCCTGTTCATGTTATATGCATATATGATAATTACAATAGTGGGGTAGGAATTATGAAGGAAGTATTTTAAAGGTGATCTACTCGCATTTCCCTCATTTGACCTGACCAGGATTTTAACCCTGATATTCCCCATCATCAGCAGGCCAGTCTAATATGAGAGTTACATCTTAGAACTATTGTTTATACTTTACAAGATAGTAGGTATTTGTTTACTTTTTTTAATGAAGTGCTGGAACAGGTACTTTGGTTCAGCTATGTCCCCAAAAGGGGTATGCCGCTCGTGAAAATTATGGAAACACTGCACTGGGGTATAGTATTGTATCTCTGAAGGTGTAATCTCTTGTTTGCAGGTGTATACTCTGTCCCTGCTATCGCTGGTCTCCACACCAGCTCCAGCGTAGGGACCATGCTGGAGAGTCTCCATTTCCAAAGCAACAGACTACAGTTTAAAAAGTTCCATCATTTCAGCTCTGCTGGTTTGGAGGAAGATGAATACACAGAGTGTCTCGACCAACTGCTGCAGCTCAGAGAATGTTACTATGAGGAGTTTGATGTGTGATACAATACATATCTTATTATTCCTGTGTAAGTATTACATTCAACTCTCTTGAGTCATCAGGAATATTTTATCAATACAAGAATCTAAATATTGTTTGCGCATAGCTTTCAAGAGTATTCCAAAAGAGAATGTGTGCTCTTACTTAAAGAAATATTTTAAAGGACTTCACAAACACATTATAAAAGACAACTTATTCTGAAAATATTACTTTAACCAAACAGCCTTGCATCAAATTGACAAGAGCCACATTTCTTGCGTTATTTGCCAGTGTATAATTTTTTTCAAATAAAATTAAATCGACACTAGGGTTGGCTGTACAGATGGTGTCCACCAGGGTTCACCGCATTCATATTCGAGACCTGAAGTGATGTAAAGATTGAACTGGCATTAGTGTGTAATGTGGAATCTTATGGGCTGTGCAGCAAAAGAGTTAACACAAAATATTCTGACAAAAAATAAAATGGGCTAAAATGGAATTGTATACTTTATTTCACTCTTTAAGGTCAGTTTCATAGTCAGAATTAGTACGCCTCAAGTGTTGTGCTATACTAAATACAGTATGATACCTATCTAATCTTGATTGTAATGGGCCAATTGAATATGTGAAACTGGCCCATTACACTCTAATTTGATAAACAAATAGCATTTCAATCTTTTAAATCTTGTGATCAATTTGAAACAACATATTTAAGCTTCACTAGATAACAAAGTTATACATGAATAGACTAACACACTATATTTTCCAAACTCTTTCTTTAGTTTTTTATTTAATTAGATTTTTTTTAAATGAAGATTAACATTTACTTTCAGCCTTATATATTTCATGTTTACAAATTTCAATGTTATATTGTATAGGCACCATTGACACATTTATTTATATGACATATTTCAGTTATATTGTAATATCATTTTCTTCGGTAACATTTGATGATTGTTTCATGGGCATTGTTTACAGGAGTTTCAGTCCTTTCAACTCTTCCTTCATTTCTTGTATTTGTGAAGGGGTGAGGGGAACAAGAGGGGGTCGAGGTTCTCCCACATTAATGGGAGTCAGAAGATTCATCACAGCTTTCATAGTTGCTACCCAACCACCTGGAACAAAATAAGACTGATAACAAATCAAACTCCCAGACTACTGGACAGTTATGTAAATATACTTGTTTTAATCTGAATCATATGGATTATTGCCATAGCATACACTTTTTTCTGTGAAAATTATGTAGTCCTTTGAATGCTAGAAGCAAGTTATGTATATTATTACAAGGTACTGTTTAAAGTTACACTTTTGACCACTTATATTTTTCGTGTCATTTTGAAGATTAAAAAATCCACTTTTTTAAGTGTATAATTGACAACTTAAAAATTACCCTATACTCTGCTCTGAAAAATGAAATATCTGGCTTTTAATTAAGTTGATACAAAAGTATGTCAACAAATGAAAATGTTTCGAAAAGATTTTGGGCGAAGAAATAAGTAGTGAGATAAGTTGCATTGAAAGGAAAACCTAATATGTGCAAACTTGATGCACATATTTTGCTAGATACATTTATTAAAATATATTCATCATAAAAAATATTGCTAATTATCAAGGAAAATCTCATTTTAATAGTAAAGGCACATAGTGGAGGTAATTGGTAAAGAATGATAGGAACATTTAAAAAGGAATAAATAACCTAAAGCATAGACACATTAAGGTGCGGTCGTAGGGAACGCGAGTATTTTTACAGTTTTTAGAGAATTGAAATGTTTTGGCCAAAATAAATCAAATATTTCTCTGGTAGCAACATAGAGTTTAGTTTCTTGCACATGCTAATATCAACAGATCTTGAATATCTGTTAAGGGTGTCCTAGAATTTTGTCAAAACTTTTTATCTTTATTTAAAAAGTTTGTAAAAAATTCCAGGACACCCTTAACAGATATTCAAGATAAGTGTATATTAGCGTGTGCAGGAAACTGTATGTTGCTACCGGAGAAATATTTGATTTATTTTGGTCAACAAAATTCAATGCTATAAAAATTGTAAAATTACTTGCTCTCCCTTCGGCTGCATCTTAAGTGACTGAATAATAATATATTGTGTTTGTGTTTAATGTCATCACTGGTAGCAGTATATAATTATTCTTTCCTTTTAATTGTATTTTTATTCTTCATCATTTCCCACTCTGCCCTGAAGAGTTCTAATAGAATGAAACCTAGGTCAAGGAATTAAGTGGAAATGATTGATTTTCTTCAAATGGTATCAATATAAATGGTGAATTATATACCACTTTTATTGTCAAAGCCATATTGTTTTTCCCTTCTACTAGTAATTAAGTACTGTCTAATTCTAGTATTTTTAAGTGTTATTAGTGTTAAATTATTGATCAATCAATGTCAATTATTTCACTAAACAAGTAAACAAATTGGCTGGTGAGACAATGAAATCTAAAGATGAGTCTGTTGAAAGGTTTATATTTCGTCACCCGAGAATGCAAGTGTTCTATGTCCAATTTTTCACTTTTGTGTAGAAGAGCATTGAAGTTTGACCTTGTGTATCAAACCAATGTTACTAGATGACAACTCAAGTTTGTATCTTCTTAAGTAACTATATAGTAATCTCAATTTCACCGCAGGTGAATCACATGCATTCTAAATAAATGTAAACACCAAATATCTCAAATTTAACCATTTTGGAGATACAACACTTGCATTCTCGGGTGACATTTTGGCTATGTCTTGAATTGAGTTTTATGAGTTAAGGGTCGACATAACACAGATTTTATATTTGAATTCAAATGTTGAAAAACTAATATTACGATACATATTTTCACCGTTAATAAACATACTTAAACTTCCGAGTAAGTACGATGTTGAAATATTGACACTGAAATAATAACATTCCCTCTTGAAGTGAAAAGTTACATAACACAGGTTGGAGGGTCAACGAAGTTAAGAAAAGAGTGTTAGGTGGCTTATGGATGACCCATAATCATCTCTATTTATTTTTATTTTTTTAATCAGATAGCCTTAATACACCCCAACAAGTTAATTATTACTGAGAATCGGTTTGAATAAAAGGCAGCTTCAGAATCATATGTACGAGTGTGTCCCACTGGGTGCTCTCAAGACTACAACAATGTTACCAAGATGGAGGGATTAACTTCTTTACTGATAAGGTGCTCATGAAAATTAAATTATGTAGACTTACAAATTTTCTCCTATCCTTTTTTAGTGAGTGTTCTTTTAAAGAGAGACGCCTCACACTTTTTTTTCTTTTACTTGAATACAAATATATTTTCTGCATAATTTCAATGTTTTATATTTGGAAGAAGGTACAGGAAAGGTCGATAGAAAACATAGTGTATAAAATGTTCTGAAATTGTAATTAAAATTGTGTTGAATAATTTTGCTCATCATGGTGAAAATACATAATATATTTATTAGAGCTCTTTGGATACTCAAATTTCAATTTTCGATTCTAGCTTTAAATAGGTACCAGTAATGGGCTGAGCTTGTAAACCACTAATATTTATCAACTGAAATTCTACCTTAAATGCTGACAATATTGAGATTACAAATGTCCCCAAAAATATTTGTTTAGTTTGTGTTATCCAACAATTCCAGTTTTTGTAACTTTTTGTAATTTATATTTATTTTGCAAAGATTATTTTTATGAAACTGTATAAAAAAGATGTAGTGTTTGTGTACCAATATCAAGGTGATATTACTACCTTAATGAAAGCGTAAGTAAAGCATATATTGAAATGTGTAATGTTTATTTTGGCTGTCACTATTTTTCTCCATACATCCCTAAGGCAAATTATGTCAAAGGTTATAGTCACCATTTCGAGTTACAGCAAAAATGGCTGCTGTTAGTTTCCTTTGTTCAGCTTTAGCTTTGACAGTGTCACCTTTCTCTACAGCTTCTAGGATATTCAAGCTGAAACTAGGGAACATGTTGAGTGTTGTCGCAATGGCAGAGTCAAAACCTAAAGTGAATGCTCCAGCTAAGACCTGAAATCAGCAATAAATACAATAACTTTTAGCAGAGCGTTTGCATTTGTATATTTTCTTCTTTTAACAGGGTGATTCTATCTGAACTAGGTGAATTATTAGTTTAAATTTATCTTTAACATATTAATTGCAACTGAAAATTGTGTACACAAAAACAGTTTTGTAAAAGTAAGCATAGACGAAACCAACAGTTTTCAATGTGAATGAAGTATACAAAATTAATGTATTTAGATCTTAAAAATTACCAAGTTGAATAAATTAATAGTTCATAACTAGTGTGGCCATAATTAAACTACTGTTTGGATTTTTGTTGTTGTGTAAAATCATTGTCAAATGTCTGCCTTAAATTAGTAATTTTATCTTTTAGTAAACATCTATTAAAGTGATCAGCCTTGACTACTTCGGGGGTCTAAATATATATATTTTGAATCAATCAAATATATCAACAATAAACATGAATATAACAAAATTAAAATATTATTTTATTTTTAAAATAGTCTGCTTTAAAAAGTGCTTAGTTCTTTAGGTTTTCATAAGTTTACATAGCTAAAAAAATTCTTGTGAAGCTTTAAAATGAAAATTATCTTATAATATGTTAAGGTCACAAAACAAAACTCTTAATATATTTCAACTAATTTAAATTAGTTGAAAAATGACACCCGGGCACAAGAATCAAACCCGAGACTTTTGGCTTAGCGTGCACAAGCTCTACCACTAAGCTATCCAGGGTTTGTACCATGCTGAGGGTCATTATTCACTCACGGTTTAAGGCTGAGTCTATGATGGGTGTGTATAATTGTATGCTACATATGAATAATCAATAGTATCGCAAGCTTTCAGATATCACAGCCATCTGTGATTCGGGAGGGCTGTTATATTGCCAAATGTACAATACAAGATTATAATGAAAGTGAAATTTCAATAAATAACACACAGGGGTGGGAGAATGGGGTTGAGGGGCATAGAGGACATCCCCCCTCTTCCCCCTTTTCTGACATGTACTATAAATATTCTAGTGTGGCTTATATAAATTGTGGAAAATTGAAGAAAAAAAAATCATATTTCAATTTTTTTAATTTTTATACAAACGCTAGGACAATTTGAATGAAGCCATAGCTGAATCATTGTTGTTTAAACTACGTGCTGGCTCCTAGCTGGTGCGTGTGTTGTGCAGAACGCTACAGCGAAACTTCATTGCTCCAAAATCATAATGATTAAGCATGCGCCAAGCAAATGGTTAACTTGGTTTTTGATATGAAGCGATCGGCAAACTATGAAGTATGTGTGTGAGAAGAGCTTCTGCTTGAGGTGAGTTTTACAATTATTACCATACAGATATATTATGCTTGATTGAATTTACATTGACCTGTAAAGTCTTTCAGATTTTATTTGTGCGTATGTTTGATTGTGTATGTTCATCTACCCTATTCTGTCACTTGCTAGCCAGGCTATTGTTCTTGCCACTGATTCAGCTCAGACAATTTACCTGATGTTTGTTTAGACACAGAAAAACAAAATTATCTAATGGCCACAATGGCTTGGTTGATTGCTTCAAATAATGTGTTGTGTATTCAACTACAGAACTTTCTGTCAGGCCTAGTTTTATTAATTGTTACCTTTATCACCACATTGGCTATTAATGGCTTAATCTAATAGGGTAGGGATGAGGAAGGCAGTTAGAAGGAAGTGAACCAGGCCTCTTGTACTCTCTTTCAATATAGGTTGGCTATTTAATAAATATGTGTAATGTGAAATAATATAATTTGTAATAAAAATATATTTTAACTTTTAGTGGACAAGTGTTTATTTTCATTAAGAATGTTTCTACATGATTTGAAAAATAAATCTAGCTTATTTAGACTACAAATATTTCAAAATATGTCTTAGTATTGCCTCCCCCCTCCCCCGCCCGGCTCTAAAACTTTCCGTTGCCACTGACACACAGGATGCAAATCTTTGTAATTTCGCTTTCAATACAATCTTGTAGCCAAAGGTCTTGGGTTCGATTCTTGTGTCCAAGTGTCATTTTTCAACAAATTTAATTTGATTAAATTGTGGTCCCCTCCATACAAAATAATGCCATAATTACAATGATTTGCAACCAATGTGTTGATATTTATTGAGATGTAAAAACTCTAGACTACTAAACACCAGTAAACACAGCAAACCGAAATTATCTTATGTGTACATATTTGAAATGTCGTGAAACAACCATACTTTTTTTTAATAACAATTTTTTTGCTTTAGCATCAATGACTAAGATTGTGTATAAGATTGAAAATAAAAAGAAAAAAGTGAATTTTTCATTATTTTATTAAGAAATAGATCCACGATACCATAATATTCAAGACAATAACAAAATTAGAAACAAATAAAAATTAAATTTGATTTAAAAATACAAATACCATTTAAATTAGGTTAAGTTTAAAGTTTCAAAATATACATTTTAACTATGTTTTTCAAATAAACCCTTTAGTGAAATACTTTTAAAAACCTTGTATAGTAATTCAAAGAGGTTATATGAATAAAAAACAATCAGTTTGAGTAAGACTTTAAACACTATGTTTCATTATAAACTATATATTTTTCTAATGACTTGTTCACTGTATGCTATGCACTACTTAATATTAGCTATGCGTTATGCAGAAATAAAAACCCATCCTAACTTATTTCTCACATTTGCTCGTTTACCCCTCCTATTACGCTCCTATACTACCGTTGACTTAGTATCCATTCGAGCTATAAGCATACATTAATTGCGCTTTTGGTATAGAGATGAAGGCATAGTTTTTGAGGAACTACACCCATATTTACATGAAGGAAGAGTTCGAAACCTTTTAGGAAAAAAGCACCCTCAGTATAGCTGAGGGATATTTGAACCTTGATCTCCCCATTACTGGCAATTCAGTTTAGCAGAAAAGTTATGCGTTTGGCAATGCAACCATCATTTCGGGTCTAACTTGTGCTAGACACTATCATTCCAGTGTGACTTATTTCTCTTTTTCTTATGTTTTACATTTATTCACATTTTCCACATTAATAAATATTTAAATATTAGAATAATCCAAATCAGCACTTTCCCTCTATATGAGAGCAACCATTAATTTTGTTCTAAGGCTAGATTGTCGGTAGCATAGGCCAATCTTTTTGCGACACACTCGATGCTTGTGATTTAAATTAACTAGAAAGTGTATATTCAAACACAGGTATATTTCGGTAAACAACTTGAAACAAGCAACCTAGATATTAGGCTTCAATCTTGCAATACACTGGATCGCCTGTGACAGGGAGGTTTGAAGCTCAGATCTCTGTCGGGTTAATCGCCTCTTCAAGCTTGTGTGAATGCTATTCCTCTAAACTACACTCACCATCCTCACCCACTACATTAAGCCGTTAATAACTATGTTGTTAAACACACTAGTTAACAAACAAAGAAAAGTAGCATACTTAACTCTAAAGCCAGGAATTTTATTTTATGGGCACTATAGTAATTCCATTCTAAATGCTTCTGTCTTTATTAATCTTTTGAATAACTCATATTCAGCAATCTACTTCTATCACTAGACCCGCTTCAATGGTAGAATGGTTCAAGGCGTTGCTCTTGTAATAGAATAGGCTGTATTACCAAATACAGGCAGATTGAGCCTCGAATCTTGCTCTGATGTACTAAGGGTAGTTTTTCTTAATTTGATTCCCTTTCTCTTTTCATGCAAATGCAGGTATACTTGATCCAAATCCTACCTTCCTCATCCTTATAACATTAATGTAATTAATTGTATACAACCTAAATGAGTATTAAAATGCAATAAAAACATCACTGGCTTGAGAGAGACCTGACCTTTGTGTTTGTGAGCACAACACTTACATGATCACAGCCCAGAAAGACGGTGGTGTCCTCTACCAAGATACAGTGGGACCCTTCCTCCAGGTTTGTGTCTGTATACTTGGCCCCAGAAAATGTCGGGATCTTCTTTGATGCAGCAGTCAAAAACTTTGGAATGCTCACTGTGGATAAAATGTCACACTATTATTGTGTTATCAAAATAACAGTTTGGTAACGACTAATGTAGTGGTATTCAACCATTTTGTTCACTGTGGATAAAATGTCACACTATTGTTGTGTTATCAAAATAACAGTTTGGTAACAACTAATGTAGTGGTATTCAACCATTTTGTTCACTGTGGATAAAATGTCACACTATTGTTATGTTATCAAAATAACAGTTTGGTAACAACTAATGTAGTGGTATTCAACCATTTTGTTCACGTACCCTCAGATATTTCTCTTCAACTTTAAACCCCCAAAGTTGTTGGGGCATAATGCAAGTTGTATATATACTTAAAAATTTACATACCCCCTAAAATATCTTTGTGTACCCCAGGTTAAATACCACCGAAAGCTGTTAACTTAACCATATTGCTATGCTTTGTTTTTTATTCAGCTTAGACATTTTTAACATTGATTATTAGGTTTCTATAAAATTAAATATGGTTCAAACATCCATACCACACATTCAGTTACAAGGGTAAATTAATAGCGTGGGGTCTGGTTAGGTTTGCCCTATAATAGTTATGTGCCTACCACCAATAAGAAGCATAATAGCTTTAAAACAAATTATGATTCAAAATTTAAATACTTTGTTTTCAAATCTTAAATATATATGATTTTTAATCAGCAAATTTCCTTCAGGATTCAAGGGATTTAAAGTTTTGAAGGGGCCATTTCTAAAATAATGATTCTTTTACTGCTTTACTGTTTTTTAACGTGCTTGTGATTTATGGGCTTCTTATATAATTATTTAGTTATAGATGTATAATGTACAGTTAAATAAAAGTGTTATCATGTCTCCAAAAAGTATTTACTAAACAAATATGAGCTTTATTGGTTATTGGTAAAGGAAGATTGATAGTTGTACCTCTAACTCCTGTATAAGGGGGGTTGTGGTAGTATAGCAACGGGGTTTTGGGTGCAGCTTCTGCAACATATGACAGGTAGTTGACCAATTCCTCTACTGTACTCGGGCTGTTGAACAGTTCAGGTAAACAGAGCAGGCCATCTACTCCCAACTTTTCTGCATGAGCAGCCTGTATGACAAACAATTGCTAGTCACATTTTCATAGTAAGCCCATTATTTGAAAACTGGAAGCTCATGTTGTCACAGTAACAAAAAAAATGTATTTACATTCTTAGTCTGTTGAGTTAGTAATGCAAAGAAAAAATATATATTGATCCATAAGGAAGTATTTTTAAGCTCTTAATAACTTTTTATATGAACTTTATAATAATGATAAATCTAATAAGACCTATTTCTAGAATGTCAAATGCTAGTAACTTTCAATCAAAGTTGGTGGTTGGAAATGGGCTCCCTATAAAAATCGTGGTTTAAATCTTGAATACTTTATCTAATATTTAGATTAAACTGCAATACAAATTGTGACCTCTCATGTCAGAGTAGTATTTGCAACCAACCCTATTGGGAAAAATTGATTCATGTATATTTATAAAAACTTAACTTGTTTACATGATAATGAATTAAAGAGACAAGTTATTATAGTTGTTAAATACGACTATAGCTGCATCTGTAATCATATTTAAATTGAATTATTTACATGGCTGTCCTTATAGTAATTTAATGCTATTGTGTTAACTATTGGGATCGTAGAGTGAACTTATATCTGCCCTAACCATCTCTTGTACATCCTTAAGGCAGGCTCCTCCAATCTGGACCATCAAGTTCTGTTTGGTGCTCTTGACTGCTTCAGCCCACGCAGCCGTCACTGCTTTTCTCTCGGACACAGTCAACGACATGCCCTCACCGCTTGTCCCATTTACTGAACAGATAGTTGACAAAATAATTATCCCCGTACTCTTGGTTTACTTTGAAAGGTAGCAAGCTTACCTTGACAGACTGTACTAAAGGATAGATTTTAAAACAGGGCCACAATGTGATCTGTTGATATGACTCATTCTTAAGGATGAACAGAGTGTATGTGGCTTATTGGTGTGATAATATCACTACAACAATATATATTTAAAATGTGTAATAATCACAATAATATATCAATATTTGACAATTAAAAGTAAATTCATAAAATGTGCTTTAAAACTTTTAATATACTTAAACAATATTTAGTGGAATGTTCACTATTATTTTAAGTCTAGTTTATTAAAAGTGTATCTGTCAACACCTTTAAAGGTAAAATTGAGACACCTTTGTTTGCTGTTTAAAAAAACAACACTTTTTGTCAGTTTTTTAAACATCGATTTAATAATCAGATTAATTATTCAAGTACTTAAGTAATACAATATAACTAATATTATCTTTCATGTTACATTGATAGTGTCCATACAACCAAATTATTGCTATCAGTAAAATCAATATAGGCACCTAATTGGTTAAAGACTGAAAATTCTGAATATTGGCACATTCATAAAATTGTGTTTTCTTGTTGGATACTTTTTAGAAGTATTTATGGCACCCATAATTTTGAGTTGACCTACACAAAAATGTGTTCAATAATTACTATTCATTCATTTTAGAAGCTTAGCAGATCAGTTTAAAGGATCTTAGACTGTGAGTGTTTTTTGTTTTCCCCCCCTCAACTGACTTTACAACCTTTGAAACATGATAACATTTAGAGCACACTCTAAAGACCTTGAAAACCATGATAGTAGAAAAATACATAGTTATATAATAATTTACTGACAAACACATACCCAAGACTCCTTTTATGCCAGTATCTTTCAGGAACTTGGCATACTTTGGAATTATACTCAAATTTAACTCCTGAGCACTGCAACAAACAATTTTTTGATGACAAGGTCATACAGTATAAATAGCACAGTACAGTATCTACTAAGGTTTGATAGGGATCAATGAAAAATAAAGTTCTTTATCAAGAATATTGTTGAATGTTGCATAATGATAAAAAAATTACAACAATTACACAGCATTCTGTGAAAGAGAGCCAACTCTAGGCTGCAATGTAGTTTTGATGAGATCTAATTTTTTAAATATAACTATATTTAGTTAAATGTTGATCCAATTTCACAAACATAACTAAATAATAAATTTGACAACTTACCTAGTGTTTGTGAATGGAGTTAGGACAGGTGCCATCATGCCACTATAATTGTACTTCTATAAAACAAACAAATATATTTCATGTTAAAATGTTCTGGAAATGCAATTAAATGGCTGATTCTGTACTTTATTTAGGTTGAAGACATGCACATGGTCCCTACTAAGCTTCTGTATCAGAATGATTTGGCCTATAATGCATATCTTTAATACATTTTCACTATATTAAAAAAAAAGCATTCATGCTCATTTCGTAAAAAAATTATATGACCATTATGTAGATTAGAAATGCTTCTAAACAAAGCCGATTAAAATAGGAAATTTTTATCATCTAATAGATATTAATAAAAATATGTTAATGATAAAAAAACAATGCCAGTAAAAATGTATCTTCCCTACAGGCATACCAATACAGGCTTACTACATAGCTTCACACATTTTTTTCATTTGAATGTTTAACACAAGGGATATTAATGACTTAATGCAGCAGCATTAGCTTGGAAAGAAGCTATTTAAACCAATTCAACCTCAGTGGTCTCGAAGTAACGTGCTCGCCTCGGGGCCCGGTGTTTGTGGGCTCAAACCAAGCAAGGATTGAAAGATTTTTCTTGAGCGATAAAAATCTGTAGCACAACTTCCTTAGGAAGAGAAGTAAAGCCGTCAATCTCATGTTGTTTGTGGCATGTAAAATATGATGTTCTTGAAGTTATTACCCCGCGATTGGGCTGCAATTAAGATTATATGCGTCCGCGATGAGCGCCAACTAAGATGTTATCGTTATTTTATGAGATAATTGGTAGTAATAGCCCCGCGATCGAGCGCCAATTATAGTAATATTGGGTATTTGATGAGATAATTGGTATTTATAGCCCTTCATTTGGCACCAATTATGGTGTTCTTGAAATTATTGCCCCACTTTAGGTGCCAATTATAGCGATATGTATCTCGTTAAGGGCGCCGATTAAAGTGTGATTGTTTAGTTAGCTGATATTTGCCCTGTGATCGAGCATTAATTAGAGCAGTACGGTATTTTGATGATATAATTGCCCCGCGATTGTGAGCCAATTATATTGATAATTGGTATTTATAGCCCTGTGATCGAGCACCAATTATTAAGATACAGTTTAATATTGGTATTTATAGCCTTGTGATCGAGCGTCAATTAAAATGATATGAAGTTACGACCATGACAACGCGAGTATGCCCTACTGCGTAACCACACGCTTATACGATCTGATTACTTCTGATTTTTATTTTAGTAAAATAAATAAGACTTTCAATGTTGCACATGATTTATTAGGATGATTTCACCTTTGGCACTGAAAATGTAATATTAGATAATCAGTTTTAGTTGAACTACAGATTATTTTTGTGTGACATTACATGTTCTGTGTTTTGAGTACCGGGTGCTGTGTAGATTTATGTTACTACTTTATATATTCATACACACAAGCGGCTTATATATGGCCTACCCCTTGCCTCTTGGAGCTCTTGTCACCAGTATCAAAACCAACTAATCAAAAGAGTCCTGGCGACAAGTGTGGTGAAGGCTAGCTTCCTATTGGGTAGAGGGAGCTTTTTTGGTAAACACTACAGAGTTGATTTTTGAAAAAAAAAGCTTTATGGTGTAATATATTGACATTAATTCTGAAAAGCACGTGATTCTCCGTGGATGAAGTATTAAAAGGATATTTTACATACAATACTTTAAAGAAAAATGCGCTTCACCCATGATTTTTTTTTAAATATATGAGAGGTGTCCAAATCAGTATCATTACAAAAATAACCCTGGAAGGTATGTGACAATAACTTTCCTGGAAAAATGGGTAATTCTCGTGTGCTTATATAATCAGTTAGTTCAGAAAGTGCACGTTAAATACCTCAAGTAAATAAAAATATTATAACTAATCTGGCCAGTATTCAAACCCTAAACCTTAATCTCCCTATTAATGGTAACAAAGCACATGGACTTGTTGGCTGTTACTGCAGGTCTCACTCCATTAGTGGCTTATCATGCAAATTATTTCTGAAGGGTTTTGAAATTTTAATCAAATAATATGGCCATTTCTTGATTTGATAAACTACAATATATCAACCTGTGCATTTTAATTCTCTATATCAAGAATATTGTGTCTATTTTAATAATATCTCACAATTTGGAAGAGAGCATGAAAATGTCAAACTTAGTACCCACAAAATGAAATACTCTATACTTTATATCAGATCTGATAATCTAATCTTCTTTGGAGAAAAAACTAAGTGTATATTGTTATATTGTATTGTGCCTTTACAATATAAAATAATGAAATATTTACAAATTATTAGCTATAGTTAGTAGCAAACATAAAAATAATATTAAAATTACTATGTTTACCTGGCTTGAAAATTCTTTTGTGATGTAATTTAAAAGATAGCACAACACAAAATGGTCAAAAAGCAACTTGAGATTGCCAAGTGTCAATGAATGATAAACTATAAACTGTAACAATATAATTAAATCATGTTAAATTGGCAATATTCAGGTACCATTATCTCCAGAAACCACTCAAGATATCACAGTCAATTTTTTAGTGGTAATATTCGAGTTCCTTGTTATTATGATGAACATAACATTTCACTTGTAGGCTCCCAAAGTCCTGGAAAATATATTCACATATTTAATACGCTTTTTTTAATAACTGTACCTAAGTCTGGAAAAATACATAATGGAAAAATGAAGTTAAAGCTGGCCTTTAAAAATGTAGTGTCACCATATATTACATACTAGAGGGATATTTATCAATGTTGAACTTCTCCATACATAGGATTATTAGGATCTTCTTCTTCAAGTGTCCTTTCTTAACTTCTTTGCTGTCTTGCTTTTTTACCTAACGCTGATGTCAATTTTTAAGCCTCACTAAATCACCTTTTATCTTGGGCTTTAAGTCCCAACACAGCATTTACACCAGCGGATCCTGTACTGTTAATGATGAACGGACCTAGGATCTATCGACCTTAACATTGCTGGAGGCGGTGAGTGGCGAGGTATAACGGACGAACT
>CABEEJ010007242.1:0-16551 GCA_901482245.1 Timema douglasi | reverse complement strand
GTAGTGAGTGAGTAAGTTCTAGACGAGCTGAAAGAAAATACATGAAATAATATTAGACACTAAGTGAAGATGGCGTTGATGAAAGTGAAAGTGTGAATAGAATGATTTTGGTACGTAGTTTGTGTGGACGTGAGAGGATGGGGACCTAGGGATTGGCTATGCTTAGAAAGAGGAGTGGTTAGTAGGAAAGGGTTGATTGGGAAGGTGTGCAGATGTTAATTCTCATACGAGTCGGGGCTTCTTGTATCTCCTTGTCTCACAGGGGTCGTACTGGCCCAATCTTCTAATTGTGGCGTTGTCCTCTACCTCGCTGGCTCGTTTATAGAGCTTGTCGCCTCGCTTCCGGAAGATTTCCTGAAGTGTCGCACTGCCAGTGGTAGCGTGTATGTACTCATTGCTGGATCGGGTGTTCACACCTAGGATACTCCTAAGCATCTTGTTTTGTACTACTTGAAGTGTACCTATCACTGACTCGGGAGCATACCCCCACGCCTCGCATCCATATAGCAGAATCGGTTGTACTAAGCTCTTGTACAGTAGCAACTTGTTGTTGATCCCCAGCACTGGGCTCTTGAGCAGGCCATAGTTTGCGATGAAGGCCCCCATTGCCTTTTTTCTTGTGTAGTCTGTGTGTTCCCTCCATGTGAGTCTGGCATCTAACATCACCCCGAGGTATTTCATAGAACTCTTGTAGGGGATATCCTCTTCCAACACTACAAGCTGGGCAGGTGTTTGCGGTCTCCTCCTAGTAATCAACATGGCTGACGATTTTTCCGCATTGACTTTTATTCTCCATTTCTCCAGCCAACTGCTGAACTCGTTCAGGTACCGCTGCAGGCGGTGATGGGCGAGATACAAGTTTGAAATTGATACCGATATTTTATAGGTGTTGGCGAAGCTCTGAAATAAACAAGCCCCACCTTAGCAGATTTTAAATATTAGGTGTATATAGAGGCTAATGAAAGGAAACATTTGTTGTATTTATTTGAGGTGTTTAACTAGTGGTGGTCGAGCAGCAAATATTTGTATCGGGTGGGATCGGGTGGGTATTAAAAAATCACACTCGGGTACGGGCAGATTTGGGTGGACATTTCATTTTTGCAAACAACTTTGTCACAGGCCTATAAAATTTCAAATTATAAGTTAAATAGTCTAATTTAAATAAAAAGAGATATAAACCATTTTTTTACAGGCCTATTACATTTAAAATTACAAGTTAAAAGAGTCACAAAATGCAAAATGACCGTTTCCAATTTAATGTTCATTTGATGGGTACTTTTCTATTTATATCATAACAAATCTGGCTAGTAATAATAAATTTAAGAAATGTAAAGAAAATTGAATTAAATTAAGTTTTTGCAAGCATCGGGCCTAGAAATCTCAATACAAAAATGTTGAATTTGTTATGTTGATGGAATTGACAGAGAAAATTAAATCGTAGGAATCTGGATTTCGCTATGTTGTTGACTTGTAACCTGTGAAAAACGCTATTCTAGTTTTATTGAAAGCAAACATAATAATTTACGAATTAATAAAAAATAATACTTACCTTTGTTTCATATAAGTTGAATTGAAATAATTAAATTATGAATATCAGTTAAACATTTTTATTTTAAAGTTTGAATTAGAGGTTAGTGCTAACATGGTATTATGTACTTAACAAGTTCTTGAGATGCCCGATCGAAATACGGGCATAAACAAGACTCGCACGACATTATGGGATTTTTAGATGCCCGATTTATTGCCCAAAATTTCGGGTGCTTGACCACCTCTATATTTAACGTGCACTTTCTGAACTGACTGTTTATATCAGCACACGAGAATTTCTTTGAGCGTGAGCAAAAGGGCCTACCAATTTTGCCAGGAAAGGTATTTTCACACACCTTACAGGATTCTTTTAAATATCACAATCGACATGGAACCGATTACTTTACTTCCCCTCCGAAGAAAGTTGTGCTAAGGATGTTTACCACTCAATAAAAATTCGTCAACCCCAGCTGGGTTTGAACCCATGAAAATCGGGCCCCTAGGTGAGCACTTTATCCCAAGACAACAGAGGTCAATCATTCATTATAATTATGGGAGTTTTCTCATACTTAAAATAAATCCATCCTTATAGAGTTTGCAAAAACAATATAACCTAGCTTATTATAAATATTATTCCCTTTCTTTGACAAATATAAACCTGTTTAGTATTATATTTGAGTATCAATAAAGATGTTTTATGAGAAAGTAAAAATAAGGTATCAGGGAATACAGAACGCATTTTGTAAGAACAAAAGAATTATGGTAGCAGACAAGGTCCTAGTTCATGGTCATGGTTAATTTAAAATTGCTCTGATTTTGTTTTTTATTCACCTGGAATTTTTTTTTTAGCCGTGATTTGCAGTAGTAACACACGTGTTATAAGGCGTCATGTTCAAAACAGAATAAATTGCCAGTGATGGTAGGGTGAGGCTTGGTTTGGGCGTACTCGAGATGGTGTGCCCCGTGGATCTATCATCAGTACCCTACACTAATTTGGGTAGTTTTCTTTAAACTACCCTCCCAATACCCACCCACTTTATCAAACTGAAAAAAGAACTCATATTGACAAAATTAAATGACCTAGCAAAATTTGGAATTTCTTCTTTTTATCGATCCAGGTATGTCAAATACATTGAGAGTATTTTAAAATTATATTTTCTTATATATTGCTACAGTCACGTCTTAAACCACGTGAAAATAGATAAGAAAGTAATGCACTTTTTAATGTACTATTAGTTTGTTTTTTGTCTAAATTATTCACCAAGGAAATAAATGGTATGGAACTCCACACGGACTTTATCGCTCTATTGTTTAAAAATGGAGGTATTTTTACCCAAAACTCGTAAATATGTGAAACAAAATAATACACTCTAGCAAACCCAAGTATAAATTGCATTATACTTATGTAAAACTTTGTGTTTCTGAGTCCTGGTTTTATATTTTATAATTTTATTTAAAAAATTAATGTCCTAATTTGTAGGTTCGTACCGATAAAAAATACCAATACTGGGTCAACAAGGGTCAACACTGTGTATTAAAATTTCGACTCCCGGTTTAAATTTTCCACATTTTATTAGGTGTTGAAAATCTTCATGCCATCGCATTGCTATTAAATTCCTCATTTATAAATTTTGACCAATAAAAAATGTAAATATTGACTACTGAGTCTAAAATGGATATAGATCATTGTTGTACAAACATTTATCGTAAGAGGTTTAAGTAAAAACAACATAAACATTTTTAGATACGTACTTATATTTAATTACTCTATGGCATTGGAGAATTATTGCGTTAAAATTTAAGTAGTATCTCTTTACAGCTAAAGCTCACAAAATTGTATTAATATATTTGCCAATATCTCAGAAACTGTTGGTTTTATAAAAATATGTATTTCATATAACAGTTTTATATTTTTAATAGTACTAAAATGTTGCAATGAAGAGTTATTTAGTATCTCTAATAGTTGCGGAGATACGGAAGTTTCTGCTTCGTTAGAGCCGATTTTAAGAAAATCTTTTTTTCCTCTCTCTTTTCGCCCTTTATTAAATTACTCTTAATTTCAAGTTTAAATAGATACACAGACAGACGTCATTACAAAGACTACTTTTTAAGGTTCGGGGGTGGCTTGAGACGTCGANGTCGACATCCATCAACATTTCAGGCTAGATTTTTTTAAAGGTTACAATACTTTACCTTTTGTTTTCGAAAAGTTAATATATATATATTTGCGTATAGCTTAAAAGTTATTGGTTTTATAAAATTATGCTTCAAGTAAAATATTTGTATTATAAGTAGACCTACATATTTGTAACTATAAATAATTTTGTATCTTAAATCGTTTAGGAGATATTATATAAAAAATAAATTTACGCATAATACTGGAGCCTTTAAAGCCATTTTCCAAGATAATCAGAGTCTCATTTTTGTTTAGAATATTTAGAAATGTTTAGAAATGAAATTTAATCAAAATCGTTAGAGCCGATTTTTAGATAATGGTAGGGTGATTGTGAGATGAAATGAAGGACCTACAGTTTAACGTGGAATCCGAACCACGGTGGATGTCTGGAATGAAAGTATGAATTAGATTCACTTAAAATCCAAGGAGATATTTCAGCTTGAAATACAGAGAGAAATGTTAAGACATAGTGTTAAAAAAAAGAAGAAGAAATGAGGTTTATTGTTAACAGAACCTACCTATTACACAGAGTGTTCGGAAACTCATAACCCAAACTACACATATAGCTTGTTTGAACCAAAGTAATACAAAATACCTATAAACCTGCTTCCCGAAAGCTATGCTAATACCAATAAATTGTTTCCAAAGTATCGGCGTACAGCACCGGGAGAGCACAGCTGTTCAAGCATGCGTGTACAACAGGTTCCATAGGAGTTAGGTACACGGCACTACACACCTTTACATATTGGAGCACGGCAGCAGAACATACCACAATTAATAGAAAACAGCACTCCAGTCGATCTAGAGATGAGAATACGTTCTGAGAGTCATCGTTAACGGTCCTACATAACGGAAAATGCTTGCAATTATTACATGTGCAGTACCGTGTGACTAGCTCCTATGCAATCTGTTGTACACGCATTCTTGAACAGCTTTTTATCCCGGCGCTGTACGCCGAAACTTTAAACATAATTTAATGGTTTTAGCATAGGTTTCCATATGTAAGTGTATAAGGATTTTGTATTAGTTTTGGTTCAAATCAGCTATATGTGCAGTTTGAGCTATGAGATTCTGAACACCCTGTATATACATTTTAAACCAATAGGATTGACGGATGCCCCTAATTAAGTGATTGCTCACATCCCCTCAGGTATTGGCACACTTTGATCCATCCCGCGATACTCGACTGAGAACTAACGCTTCTTCATTTGAATCAAAGGCGTTTCTAAAGATAATGAGCCATAATGCCCTGTTAACTACGCATCCAGAGCCATGTCTGCTACAGAAACTCGTTTTATGACAAATAGAGAAAGAGGCCCTTGCCGCAACATGGGAATCAAAGAAATTTGATAAATTCCTTTTATGCTAACATTATGTGCTGTGTACAAACCATAAGACCCTAGTGCCACAGCATGACGTAGCCTGGTGACTGCACTGCAGCTTAGCGGCAAGGGCACAGTAGGGAATTACCGGTGTTTGAGTGTACAGTATTTCATGAAGTTTCTATAAATGAAAACCATCCTGATTTCTGTATGTATGTATTGGATTATTGTGAAGGGTTGTGAGACGTTCGTGCTTCTATTCTGTTGTCAGGCCGATCCTTTCAGTGCCTCAACAGCACGAACTGGTGTATCGCTGATTTTGTCTGGTCGATTCTGGTAGTCCCGGTCTGGTAAAAACCATACGTAGGGTTCCTGGTAAGCTCTAGAGAGAGAGAGAGTGATCGAAAATGATGCATTCATGTGAAACTACAATCTAATTTTCAATTTTAAACATTGATAACATTTTACTAAATTATTTGTGCTATTCTAGATGTATTAATAGTAGCCTATATTGTGGGAATGCCAGGCCTCCACCGTGGTTCGGATTCCACGGTAAACTGTAGGTCCTCCATTTCATCTCACAATCACTTACCATTACACATTAGCGTAAGTGCATATAATCCGATATGGGTAGTAAGACGCGGTGCTAATAATAATAATAATAATAATAATAATAATAATAATAATAATAATAATAATAATAATAATAATAGCCTATATATTAAAAGTGACAGCTGAAATTAACATTACTAGAGGCATGAATACATTAAATTAGAGCTAGTAGATTTTCTAGTTGTCAGGCAAGGTGATTTCTATGTAGGTACAGCTGCAAGGACGAAGGGAAAACTTAAAACCTAAGATGGCACGCGGTCGTTTTTGTATGATCCCAAATACATAAAGTATTTTATGTCTTGCACCAATATAATACATAGTCGGACGACCACCATTTATATAATCTTTCAGTTTATAGTATATAAAAATATAGAGTGACTAACATTGACAGAAAGTCACTATATTAATCTAAGAATATATATTATTAATGCCCTCTCTGTAAAGTTACAAATGAACTAGTGTTCACTTATCGATTTATTTTTAGCTCTAAGGTTCCTCTCATGGCAATCTGACTGTATAATCAATCCTATATTCTGGCAATGGCAGATGAAGGGGGTGGAGAGTTGGCACCTTGTCATAGTCGACAGGATGTAAGGACAAGGCTTCCTGGACCAGTATTAATCCTCAGAATAGATCATCTTGTGGAGTTGATTGTAACTCTCAGGCTCAATAAAACCCGCATTGATGGTCTCGTGGTATGAGATTCCGAGAGTGAAATACACTGGATTACCGAGGACGGAAAGGCTGAGGTTCGATTCTTGGCCAGGTGTATTGAGAGTTAGGTATCTTCAATTAATATATGCCTATGGTTTTTCCATCCTCTACCAATGCTAGTGTGGCTGTGTTTTTTCTAGAATACCTTCCTCATCCCTACCTATTATATTTGGTGAAATAATCATTGGTCTTGGGGTAAAGGGCTCACCTCAGGACCCGAAGAATATGGGTTCAAACCCAGCTGGGGTCGCCGGAATTTTCTTGGGTGATAAAAACCATAGCACATCTTTCTTTGGAGGGGAAATAAAGCACGTCAGCCTCGTGTCAATTGTAGCGTATAAAATAATCTTATAAGGTATGCAACAATACCTTTCCCGGCAAAATTGGTAGGCTCTTTCAATCTCGCCATTAGAAATACTCATGTGCTCATATTATCAGTCGGCTCAGAAAGTGCACATTAATTACCTCAAACAAATAAAATATTTTATTTGGCAGTGGATGAGCTTTTGTTGAGTCGTAATAAAATAATAACATGAATTCAATAAATGAACAAAATAAAGTCCAACAATAAACTTATACGAGTATACACCTAGCATTCCTTATACTAAAAGACTCGCGATGACAAAGGGTGGCTGTGAACAAACTATTGTATAACTATGGATGATCACAAAGGGAATAATTTATTCATTTGCGCTTTTAAGATTACTTTATACATTTGTTATTTTTATATTTTCAGTAAAAAACTTCTGATTTCTTATACGTAGGCCTACATATTGCAATATTACTAAATCCGCTCCATCTTTCAACTGAATATTTATTATAATATTCGTGACAAATGATGAATATTATTTAATTATAAATATTTAAGTCATGTTATTAAACATCCAAAACATATATTTTTTATTTCTTTGATAAATCATTATTATATGTGTAATTGTCTTAAAATAAACGTAAAATTCCATCCAATAATGCACCAACGTAGGTATCTCGTTTGACTCAGGAGTTAAAGGATCACGGGTTTAACTTCCGGCCTGAGAGGGATATTTGAAATCGGATAAATTCTTAATTATATTTTCAAAGTGACAAACTGATGACTGGGACACTGTATGATATTTGTGTAATAGAGCTACGGCTAGTTTGTAAGTCATGTGCTGACTCAATCATTTGGTTCAGAAAGTGTTAGTTAAATACCATTATTAATTATAGGGTCACAGCTCCCACAATTTTAAACGTAAAAAATATTATACGTGAACTAAATTCTACTCCAAGTGCTGGAGTTTATCAAGTTCTCCCTTAAATTGTTCACGTTTGCGTAGCTATTTTAACTCTAATTTTAACACATAATTATTGTATACAAGTAATAATGGTAATTTGTATAAGAATATAATATATGGTATTGTACAGTAGCCCCATGACTTCTTTGGTGCTGACTGACAGCTTTGAAAAGCTACCAGACCAAATTATGTATCCCTACGCCGAACCACATGATCTGCAAAAACATGTGTTTAGCAGCTGTCACTTCTGACGGTCAAAATTTAGGTATATACCTAAATGCTGACTGTCAGAAGTCATCTGTGAGCTGTCAGTCAGCACCAAAGAAGCCATGGGGCTACTGTATATTACTTCAAAGATCATAAGAAAATCTAAATCAATAAATGAAGATTAACTTCATTTATAAATACCTTTTACGGAATCTTCCAAATAATAACACATGATCTATAATATGTATTTAATAATAATCTACATGGATAGATACAGTTTAAATTCACTTAAGGGGGCCACCTACCTGAGGGCTGAAACAAGTTTAAGATGTCCAGAAATCCCACGCTATTGTGGTTTGTTATTTCAAAATATGGTTCAAGCCAATATAAAGGTGAAAGGTATCGACATGTATTTATATAACATTAAAAAGCTTACATATTAAGTTTTATAATAAAACTATTATAAAAAGTTGAAATTATTTCATTTTAAGTGAAATCTCACGGGAAATGTCGCAGATATGATATCAAACTGATTAGTTATAAATAAAGAGATATCCTTCCTCAAACAAATAAAGTCATTTTTACTATCAGGGTCAAAATATAACGTTCTAAGATCGGTGAAGATTGTTTTAGTAGTTGTGAAGCTTTAGAACTGTAATTTTTTATTCCAAATACCACAGAGGGAGTATGTATGTCTTCAAGTAGTTGAAGCCCTTTAAAGTCCTTATTGATTATTAATGTGTCCGTAGTATGATTATATATTATTTATTTTGATTTATTATTAGGTTTGAACTATTTAAAGAAATATTTATGTTTGTTTAAACTGTGAGCATATTGTCTCCAGTTATTAGGGATGAGAAAAACTGCTTCTTTAGTAGAGCATTAGAAATCTGTTACTGCTCCACCCCTGGACCTGTTCCTTTTACCTGTTCCTTTTTGTCTCATTCACTATATTCGTACCTACTACCAGCTGAGCTTTTTTTTTTAACACTGCGTCTACTGCCCGTTCGGGTTATACGCATTTATGCTAATTACGCCAATGTGTTAGGGATGAAGATGGTTGATTTTAGATAAAGTGTACCCGCTTTTGTTTAAAATGAGAGTTGAAACCGTTTAGGAAAAATCACCTTCAGTACACCCAACCGGAATCGAACCTTAATCCCCTTGTCATCGGCAGTTCAGTCTTGTGCGAGAGTGAAGCCAGAGACCAAAGGTTGGTGACCTTTTTTATATCATGGGCCGTATAGGTTTAAAAAAAAAGTAAAGCAAAAAAAGTTAAATTTTACATTTCTCATGTAATAATTAGTTTTTAAGTCCATTTTTTGAACAAACTGTTTGTTTGATAAATATTTTGTAGGTTGGATAAAATAAGTCAGTGGACCGTAGGCTGATAATCCTTGCCTTAAATCATTTTAGCACCAAGCGGTTCTCTTCAATGTTAATTATCAACGTAACAATTTATTGTGAGAATACGTCATACACTGTGCTTGTTTTGTGGAAATAATGTTTTGTACTACGAAAGCTTTCCCCTTCAAAACTCATATGTGACTCCCCGAACCAACTCTAAGCTAGGCCTATATAATAGATAAGTAAGGTTGCGCCGGACCTGATCTCAGCGCTCTGACAAGAACACAAAGTATCCACTTCCTTTCTACTGTACGACTGCTCCAAAATATCACCGGGGCATAAAGGAACAAGGTTGCTCCGGACCTATTTAAAAGCTGCCTGTGACATAGAGACGAGGAACATGTTTACTCCGGACCTGTTACAGCACTGCCTTTGACATAGAAACGAGGAACATGTTCTCCGGACCTGTTACAACGCTGCCTGTGACATAGAAACGAGGAACATGTTTACTCCGGACCTGTTACAAAGCTGCCTGTGACATAGAGAAAAGGAACATGTTTACTCTGGACCTGTTACAGCGCTGCCTATGACATAGAAACGAGGAACATGTTTACTCCGGACCTGTTACAGCGCTGCCTGTGACATAGAAACGAGGAACATGTTTACTCCGGACCTGTTACAGCACTGCCTTGTGACATAGGAACGAGGAACATGTTTACTCCGGACCTGTTACAAAGCTGCCTGTGACATAGAGACGAGGAACATGTTTACTCCGGATCTGTTACAAAGCTGCCTGTGACACAGAGACGAGTAACATGTTTACTCCACACCTGTAACAGCGCGTATTAGATCCGTAGACCATTGACAAAAAGGAACAGCTCCTTTCATCTGTCAGGAACAGGTTGTGAATGTGACATCAGAGGAGCAGTGACAAAGGAGCAGGTTGTGATTTCACAACCCATCCCTACCAGTTATAACTTCAGTATTTTGGAAAGTCCTTGACTGATTAAATATGTTCTATTAGGGTTCAATACCTTTATTTTGTCAAGATCCTCCATTGCATCACCATAAGTCCAAAATGTGTGTATATACATATATATGTATATACATATATATATATATATATATATTATTTTAGCGCCAGACATGTCTTACTACCTGTTCAGGTTGTACCCATATGTAGTATAATGCGATTTAAACCGCTTTAGGATCCGCGTGGTGGGTAGGATAGGGATCATAGTTGCCACATAGCGGGAGTTCGCGTATTACTACTATGCAAGCATACTCAGTGACAGTCAAGAAATATGGCAACGTGCATCGGTTGCTATGACAACTAGCCTTCAGAGATTGGTCGAGCATGTGACAAGCCTCCACTCCCACTCCGGCTGCGCTGACCTCAATCCTAAAGCAGTTTAAAACGCAGTATAATTAATCTATAGAACTAAGGATGAGGAAGGTTGAATATATAGGAAGTGTACCCATATTCACGTGGAGAGATAATGGAAAAATGACCTAGAAAAAACACTCTCAGTATAACCAACCGGGATTCCAACCCCGAACTCCTTGTCATTGGAAGTATAGTCTATTGAGAGAATGACACCTTAGACCATGCGGTCACAGAAGACGATAGTTATATTTTAAAGCCAATGTTATTTGATATGTCTAGAAACAACTTAATGTGAAAATAATTTTAGTTTTGAATAAATACTATTGTTTTTAAACAATTTGAAAATGCTCTGAAAATCATTGTTTAATCGTGGTACTATGGTATTCTTGTAACAGATGAAATATACTTTTTCCTACCAACATTGGAGAATTATAATCATATTATGATTTTATTTTAATTGGGATTATCTGTCAAAAGTGGGAGTTACAGAAAAGTTGAGTTGACTTATGAATATTAGAGTATCTTTATTAACTTCTTAACTATAATATATAGGTATATATATATATATATATATATATACTAGACCCTTCCCCCTTCTCCCTCCCCCACCCAGCATTATTATTTTCAACACACATATTGAAGAATCATCATAGACTCTAACATAAAATATGAGTGACTATCGACATTTTTATGAAAAATAAATTAACTTTTCAAAATAAAATATAGCCTATGCTACTCGCTAATAATATAGCTTTATATTGGCGAAAGAATTTTTAAAATCGGTCCAGTAGTTTTTGAGTTTATCTATTACAAACAAAAAATCAAATATTTCCTCTTTATAACGTTAGTATGGACTATAGATATATAATGGAGAAACAATCTCCTCATAGCTTAACTTGTGCTAAATAATATAAGATTATTTCAGAATTACTGCTGTGCTAGCCTAATTAATTACTAAATCGTTAAAAATAACCTTTTAATTTGAATCAGCATCTTTAGTTTCATATATAATAATAGACTACTCGCTTCGGTGCGAACGTGGTCAGGTCAGGTTTGCCGGTAACGGGTAGGTTAGAGCTCAAATCGCAGCCGGATTTACTAAGGGTGTTTATTTCTAAATGGTGCTCCACTTTCCTTGAATTCAAAACCTCTAAACTATACCTTCCTCATTAATACCCTATTAATTTAATTGAATGCGTATATTTTGGACGGGTTAATAATAAACAGTTTCTGTGTTTTTGTGAACCTCATCACTGTTGCAGTCAAAGCACCTTGTATCGCATGCACAAACAAGAGAAAGTTGAGAGAATTGGATAAGAGTGATTTATCATTATGGCTCTAATAGCTCTTTAGCATGATAACAAAGTAGTGAGACTTCAGTGTTTGCTAATGGGATGCAAATTAATGAAGGTGAAAAGGAGTTATATCTCTCATTTGAAAAATTAACTTTCTGTTTCATCAGTACAAATGAAGCAGAAATGTTATCACCAGAGTGGTCCACGTAAGTTACACCGGTGAAGTTGTTTTTATATAATATGTGTATAGTCGATTCACGATAAGCTAAACTTGAATTTTTTGACCTCCATGGATTTTTTTAACATCACGTCTTACTACCTGTTCAGGTTATACGCATATGTACTAATTACGCTAATGCGTTAGGGATAAGGAAGGTTGAGTTTAAAGGAAGTGGACCCGCATTTATGTGGAGAGAGAGTAGAAAACTATTTTGGAAAATCATTTTGGGAAAGCCAACCTCAGTATTCCCAACCGGGATTTTAACGCACATCTTCTTGTCATCGGCAGTCTAGCCTAACAATAGAATGACGCCTTAGACTAATCAGCCACCGAAGCAGATATATGGACTATATTAAAAATTGTATATCTACCAGCTCACATCCCGCCATGTTGAACATACACCGTTGGCAAATATATGTTTTATATATACATTAAATTGAATTACACCTTGACATGGGTATCAAACCCGGGACACTTGGCTGTGGACGCCAATGCTCTAACCACTGGGCTATCCAGAAATCAACCCTTGTCCAAGGTCGTTCTCCACTAATATTTTAAAGGGAGAGTCTGTTATGGACGTGTGTAAATCGTCAGCTACATATGAGTGCTCAATTAAAATCACGTTCTATCAGATAACACAGCCAGCTTCGACTCGGGAGTGCTTTATGCTGCAAATAGAACAATGACAACAGCTATACAATGTGTATCTCATGATGGATTAAATAGCCAAGATACTATATTTATTTAGTATGGTTGTAGCCGAAACTAAATAACATATTCATTAAGCCACGGGATGACTCTAGGATAGCTCAGTGTTAGAATATTGGCGTACTAAGCCAAATATCCCGGGTTCACTTCCCATGTTGAGGTATCATTTTTCAACTTAAATAATATGATATTTAGATGCGGCTATAGCCATAACCAACCAATTACATATATATATATTAAAATAAAGTTGACAAAGTGACGTTAATTTCAGTAATTGATTTTTAAAAATTGCTTATCTTGCTATGCATATCCTATAATATCAATACAATGTGAATTATGTAACGGACCAAGCTTATAAATTATGAGATAAATTATTGGTTTCATTGCAAACATTTCGTCTACTAAATGTTAACTGTTCACTTGTTTTTATTTTGCACCAAATCTTACTACCCTTCCGGGATATTCGGATTTAACTACAGCTATGGGATCTAAATGAGTAAGTAAGAATATAGGGTACGTGTACCCGCATTTGCATAGTGAAATAATGGGTAGCCATTTCGTAAAAGCCACTCAGACAACGCCTTGATGGGACTTATAGCCCCAACCTCATCGTCACCGGAAAACGAACCTACAGGATTTTAACGTTTAGATCACGTGCCCACTGATGTAGGCAAAAAAATAATAAACTCTCGTTCACACTCTCTCCTATTTTGGTCATTAGTGCACTTGCTCACTGAGTAAATGGTTCTGGGCTTGATTCCAGGATTGACCAAAAAGATGTATCATGAGTGAGACCCTCACCAGTGAGCACGTGGAAAAAGGCATCAGTTTCACCTAGTTTGGTTTGCCAGTTATCGAGAGGTCAGGGTTTGAGTTTGATTGAATCTCTGTAGGGTACACTGAGGTTTTTCTAAGTGGTTTCCCACTCTACCTCTAAGCAAATGTGCATACCATTATTCTAAATTCCATATTTCTCATTCCTAGCCTAATAATGAGTGTTATGCAGTTATTTAGGACGATTATAAAGACTTGGAGAACACAAAAATGTTAAGATAATATGTATATGATATTAAGAAACGAGGAAGACAAGACTTAGTTCTGGCTCAAAGCTTTGCCGCGTCAGTGAGAGAGAGGTTACTTAGTTCTGGCTCAAAGCGTTGCCGCGTCAGTGAGAGAGAGGTTACTGCTATTTCTCTCAACTCGGATGTTTATTTTTAATGTGTTAAAAACTAGGTGTGAAAGAATCCAAATCTGCTCTTGTTTTGAAATGTTGTGGTACTTGGTTGAAAGTGACGATGATGTAGTTACAAGGAACTCGTGGAAATAAGACACTTTAAACTCTTTGGGTTCCTCATTTGTTTCGACCTAAATTGAGGACCTCCCACTCCGGCGCAGGCTAACAGTTTAGTCAACATCATGGGGTGAGCGCGAGGATTTGTGGGAAAGGGGGAATATCGGTTTGTTTAAACATTTACTATGCGCCATGCACGCATGCGATGTTTTCGTATTTAATTCAATAGAGAAACCTGTGCTATGACAATGAGGACAACTATCACAGAATAAACCAGCAAAGTAGCTGGTTCGAAATATACGACCAAAATTATACCAGTAATTGTGTTCATCCTTGTTTGTAAATAGTTAATACTACCAATAAAATAAAATTCCTATCATAAATGATTTGTGCTTTTATAAACTAAAAGTTTAATTTGTATTTCGGAAAAAACTGGATTTTTTTAGTCAATATAATATCTATAAAATACATTTAATAAAAACCACTTAATTTAGTTGTTTTCAAAATAAAGTTATTTCGTTTTACTTTTGTTTGAAGGGCATGGAAATCTTCGTATATACTTCATTCACGGGATGAGTTTACCTCTGAAAGGTCTTTTTTCTTACCGATATCCTACTATATAATAGATTTCTGGTAGGGAAAAAAGTCCTTTTCCAGGTAAACTCCTACCGTGAACGAACAATAGTTTGCAAATGCAAGACTATTTGTATTTCTTCTGCGCATGAGTTTGTACTTTTAAAGATCGCTGAAAAGTATGAGCTGCGCTACAACATGTTACAAACAAGTTTTCATTATCAATATTTCCCCCCCTTACATACCTTGTTTTAGTTGGCCTTCCACATGGTAATAGTTGACTTGCGATTAAATTGATACTGATTTAAGTATGATAATATCTCCTTTAAGAACGTTGCATTAGCATTTGGCGTCTAAATTTTTAATCGTTTAACATCTACGGTGGTTAGAGTATGACATTACTGACAAAGCTCAGCGCTAATTTGTTTGACTCTTGACATTTTTCTATGTGGTATGGCTTTAAAGGAGTAATTGCTTTATCATATTACTGCCCATTCTGGTTATACACTCATTTAATAATTATGCTAATAGATTAGGTACAAGGAAGGTCCACATTTACGTGGAGAGAGAGTGATAAACTATTGATGAAAAACCACCCTCAGTACACCCAACCGGGATCGAATAACGATCTCCCCTATATCTTCAGTCTGGTCTATTGCGAGAGTAGCACCTTAGACAATGTGGCCACTGAAGCGAGTTTGAAAGAAGTAGAAGATTGTTTGAAGTGAAGTGTTCTTGGAAGCCAACTAATTGTCCGCTGTATAGTATAATAGTTTCAGTACTCTTGTAAGACGTACCAAATAGTAGTTTAAAATTTATATTAATGGGATTTTTAGTTTTACGTTGAATTTTTTTTAGGGATGAACAATGACCGTGTATTTATCATAATTTAAATACACGTTTTATAATAACACTTTAACACAGGAATCAAACCTGGGTCCCTTGATTGGGTGCACCGCTGCTCTTACCATTGAGTTACTTGGGTCATTAATATGTGTACAGTCTATTAGATTTTTATTTTAGCACCACGTCTTACTACCCGTTCGGGTTCACGCTTATGTACTAACCACGTTAATGTGTTAAGGATTATGAGGCTTATATTTAGATTAAGTGTACCCCATTTGCTTGGAAGGAGAGTGGAAAACCACATAGAAAAATTCACCCTCATTGCACCCGATCGGGATAAAACCACGATTTTACCATCATCAGCACACTAGTGTCCTGCAAGATTAACGCCTTAGACGATGTGCTACTCTCACAATAGACTAGACTGTCTAAGACCAGGAGACCGGGGTTCTTAAATGATTTTCCACCCTTTCACCACACAAATGTGGGTATAAGTGTGTAATCCGAACGGGTAGTAAGACGCGGTGCTAAAATAAATAAATAGAAGCTACACTGCTGATGAGATCTGCCTGTATATATCAGTGGTACAGAAGTTGGGATGATAAGCTGTAGATAACGAGCTCAATTCCCATCTTTTTTTATATAACGATTGTTTATACTGTAGTCGTTGATATGAAACCATTGAAAATAAAATATTATTTTGTTTCTCCCTGCGACATTGACTTAAGTTTCAAATTTCACAGATAAAGGGTAGTGTCTTAGCAAACATCTTTTTGGATAAAATAAATAAAATGTAGCTCCAATGGAAACATAGAGTATAATTTTCTTCGTGTGGTAATCTCAAAATTAATTGTTAAATACATATCATGAGTATCTTAGAATTAGTTGAGAAATTTTTTAATGCAAAGAAAAAGTTGTCATTAAATTTCAGGACATCACTAGTCGTCAAGAAAATAAAACCAATTCAAAATATTTAATACTAGCAGCCCAACCCGGCTTCGCACGGGCATAATAATATAATAAAAGAAAATACACAATGTTTTACAGTGAGT
>CABEEJ010007241.1:0-26775 GCA_901482245.1 Timema douglasi | reverse complement strand
CCCCGAGTTCACCCGACCGAGATTCGAACCTCGATCTCCCCGTCCTCAACAGTCGAGCTCAACACGACTAGCGCGTTAGCTAACTACGCCACCGAGGCGGGTGCCATGCAGTAGAAAGATCTGTTAATCCACCGAGAGACAGATGACGTAGCCAAGCATTATTGTTGTTTTTGTCTCGATTCCCTTACACGTGAAGTCCCCCCCAAAAAAGGATATATATTTTTGTAACGTTTTGCTACCTAACCTGCGATGTAAGTTTGCCCATCTTCTTCCGTGGCTGCTTTAAATCTATTGTGATCCTTTTGATTCAGCGTGGAAATGTAGAACCATGGGAACAAACGGTTATCTTCAATAATTCTTATTGTTTTGCAATTTTCTTTTAAGAAACGGTTGGTTCAAGAATAGAAGCATGTTGATTAAGTTATACTTTTTATGTACACACTTCCTTTATAATTTTAACATTGATCAAATATCAATAAAATTGGCATTTTTCAATAACAACAAACATAACAAAAAATAAGAAAATGTAACAATTAATAAACATCGATACATTAGTTTAGAAGGGATGCTGAAAATATTAATATAAAAATTTCACTCGTTCTCGAGAAAACTAATAATTCCACACTTATGATTTCTCCGCAAAAGCTGTCCGGTAGCTAGCATCCTCTACGGTTTCCGTTATCCATCTGTTCTTATTGGCGTGGAGGGATACTTTGGTTGGTTGTGAAGCCACGCCGTGCCTTTCACCCTCCCGCTCATCATACCACAAAATAGGTTTCAGACTTGTACTCGACAAGGCCAAGGGCCTTAAGCGAAATTGTACTTTCAGGTAGGCTTACTTCAGTGTTTACACTAACACCCAGAATTACTACATTGTCTTCAAGATTTTTTTATTTATTCAAGGGATGTAGCTGGTTTGACGTCTGTCTAGTGGAGCACTTTGGATACAACATATTGTTCATTTGTTGAATCTAGACATGATGAATTGACATTCCTCTGAACAATGCCTGGGTTTTTACCCATCACAATCATTCTTAGGTGGTAATATCATTCAATCCTCCTCTAGTTCAAATATGTGAACACAAATTTTCAAGATTATCTTGATTGAGTCGATGTGTTAGAATATACGTCATGCCATACAAATCCCTTACATCCTTTAAGAGAGATTTCGCTGAATTAATTGACAACATAATACCAATCTGGAATGGTTGCAATACCTTCTTGCCAACACACTGCATTTCCTCTATTGTTTTATACATTCTATTCAAACATACATTTTGTTCATCTTCGTATTGACCAAATGCACACTTCAAATGTAAACTATTTGTTTTGGCTAGTAGCTGTTCATATCGTTAAACCTGTCGTTAACTATACTAATAAAGTTAGCTAGATTTATCACTGCTTCCTTGTTTTTTCCGTGTTTATAATGTGCGCGAGCTTTTGCTGTTGTATAAGACATAATTTGGGCCGCTAAACGAACATTTTGTCTTTGAGCTCCTTCACAATGAACAAGAATGTTCTTTAGTTTGTGGCAAATTTTTAACGTCTAGTACAAGCAAATCATCTAGGGAAGTTTTGTCAACGTGAATTGTGTTGGATGAATAAAATCTTGAAACAAATAACCAGTTTCGAATAAGTTTAAGAAGATATGGAGTGTCATCTAAGAAATTGATTTTCTTTGATGGGTGTGCTGGATTGGGTAACCACGGTTTATCCAGTGATATTTACAGCCGTTTCCATAAGCCCACATTACTTCCTCCTATATCCAATACAAAAGCTATTACACAATAACCAGCTTCATTAAGCTAAAATATTATTTAATTAAATATTTCTGACGTCATTTTAAAATCAAAATCAACAAAAACAGGTTGTTTCCAGTTTTAAAATAGACCTATGACCATTATCACTTGCATATGGAAATATGGGCCCAAAATCTGTTCAAAATATTGATCATAGTCATACATTTTTCTAATTTTTACTTCGTCATATTGAAGAACAACTTTTTTACGTGTGTGTTTATTCTCACTGGCAATTTTGAGATACCGCATCACATCCTTTAATATGCCTTGACAAGTTACAGGATTAGATGCCCATTTTTGTAGAGTTGATAAGCCTAGCATTGGATATAAATTTTATTTCGTAAATATAGATATGTTTGTTTCTCTAAATATCGCAATGTAAAAGCTACTAAAATTTCTTCACTCGTTCAATTTCTTTCTTCTGCTAAGCAATAGATCCACCTGATTACTTGTAAAAAGTTTCAGTAATTTCTCTCGTAACAATGACTGCACACGTTCTACCGAATGTTTCTTTCTCGGCAAAATATAAATTTCATTTTTAAGTCTGTAAATTTTGAAGGATTTACTTATAACTAAATGGTCAAACATAATAATTTTTGAACATACTATTTCATTTTCTCTTTTAAGCATTTCATTTTTTTGTAGCATATCAAACAGACAGATTGGACAGCTACAATTAAAAGTCAATATTTTTATAATTTACGCAAGAAAGAAACTATGTTAATTGAATCTACCTCGAAGTTTATTTTCTCTGACTAGATGCTGTCTAATAAAATTACATATCTCCCTACATTCAAACACGTGGTTGGTCAAAATATCATCCTTTTATAAACACTGTACTAAATATCAAAGAAGAGGATTATACTTATTGTATTTATGAATAAAATACGTTAACGCATACCCTTTGCTGTTGGATGATGTCAGATAAAGTTACATACGCTTGCCATGCCGTCCACAAGAAAAAATAGTAAAGTACATCTATATCACAAATTCCCATAAAAATAATAACGGATCCTAAATAATATAATCATACTAGAGATATTTAAATAGAAATTGCTTTCATTTCTACTCACCCTGTTAATATTTTGTTTGATATAATGGCCACATGGTAGAAGAAAATTATTAGAAGATGGCAGCCACACGTGCTTACATTATAACACCTGGCTAAGGAAAGGAATGCGTATCAACTTCGACCTACTGACCCACTCTACGTCAATAGACTCTAGTGGTGAGCCAAGGAAGCTTGTTCCTCCCTCTCCCCGCTAGTGAATTTTTCTTGTTAATTTTCTCTTTCTGCCCGCCTTCGTCCGTATTTCTCCTTTCTATGTTTATCACCTTCTCTGCCTTGCTCCGTTCTTATCAGATTGAGTAGTATATAAGGGGCCACGACCAGGTTGTCATCACAGCCAATTTACTCCAAACCAGCGTTGAAGGAAGAACCTCTGCATTGTCACGAATCGAAGACCACGTCGACCATGAAGTTGGAGGCGTCTGTTTCACCGCCACCCTGGACAGGATGACGCACGTCGATGACAAATATAAAATTGGGACCGTTGGATCCACCGTAGCCATAGATAGGACCACGTACTTCAATTAATTGAGTATTTCAAAGTTATCTACGAGTCCTTATGACTCAGAATCAAATTTTTGTAGTAAAAGATAGTCAATGTCTGCTTGCACCTTTTTAGTTTTCTGTACATTGCCAGAGATGAATTCCTTTTGGTTGATAGTATGTCGAATTGACAATGGATCATCTTCAAGTGTTGTTGACTTCCTAACTTAAAGGTTTATTTTGTTATTTAAATATTGTGTCCTCCAGAATGAGGGACAAGTCTAATTACAGTCTAGAGACTATGTTGCTCTGTATATTTACTATACAGTGTTTACGTTACGAGCCTTGGGCTTGGAATACAGTAATGTCTTAGTTACAAACTTACTAAGCTTCCACAAGTTCCATTAGTCTAATTTGACTCAATGTTTGGCATGACACCGTAAACGTCATGTACATCTGTTTAATTTTTGGATGGCCACAACCAGGTTGTCTGTATTAGATTGCATACCTCAGTTGAGTTGGTGGAATTCTTTATTTTGTATTGGTTAAGTAGTTACGCTTCACCTACTGTATTAGTTTGGGTGCGCAACCCAGGGAACTGCTACGGAGTCATAGTGGGGTTCGCGAAAATAATACCCTTTTCCTTTGCCCAGTTTTGGGGTTTCTATTGTGCTAGTTTTATTCTTAGTTTAATTCCAACTAGGCTTGTGTGTACTATAGAATGCGTTGGCAGTACCGTAAGGGAAAGAGACCAGCCATAGTACTATTTTGTTGACACCTGCTTATTAGCCATCATCCACTATAATCAAGGAACTTTTATATTGTTTATCATTATACTAAATGTTTTAAAGAGTTCAATTTTCAACCCAGACTGGCTTAAGTGATATAAAGTTATTTATATATATCTTGTTCTATATTTTGTTATTAACTACTTGTTTATTTTCTTCTTCAGAACATTTCATCCAGTAGTCCGGCTCCTGTTCAGCCCTAGTAGCTACAGAAGAATATTCAAATTCACAAAGTCAAATAATCTGCATCAAACTTCAAAGTATAACCTGTAATATCATTGTTAACCTTTATTTTGTTATTTCTGTTTTATTGTAATAAATCTATTTGTTGTTAAAAATAATTATTTTATATAAAATTATATCACCTGTAGGACAACAGTGTTTCATTTTTAACATCAATTCATATGTATCAAATTTAGTTTGATTTTCATTAATAAATTATACACTCTTTCATCAAATGCTTTAGTCCAAACAGTCTGTGAAATAGTATCTTGTGCGATCAAATCACCTTCCATTTGTTTCGCGACTCTTCTTTGGCGCCCAGATGATCGCCACTGAGACCAATTATCATTTAGTTTCTTCGTAACATTAAAAGACTCATGATTTGATGTTAAGTAAAGTACAGCAATCGATTTTAGCTTTATTTTATTAGGCAAGTTGAGAACTTTAGATTTTAGGTCTCGTCCATAATCTTCCGCGCCATAATGTTTCGAGCACACTGAACATGAATCCGGATTCCAGTTTCCATCTCTCCCACAAAGGTGCATCCATTTTTTTACGAATTATCGTATCTTTTGGAAAAGAAAGACACATTATTGCTTTCCCAATGGAGTCTAATTTTATTTTTTGGTGGCTATTACTACACAAAGCAACTGTACACCTTTTCCCAGGCATTTTTGTTAACCCTAAAATGTCGTTTATATTAATAAAAAACACTGTGTAAAAACAAAATATTCAACTATTTACACTATTATTTCCCTGCTAACTAGCCACCAGGCCTTATTTTTTCTTCATAAATGTAAGCATGGACGAATTACTAAATGGAAATTAGCAATAAAAGAATACAGCTTGGATATTTAATATGTGCCAGGAAGGTAGCCCCAGACACATTGTCTAGCTACCCGCTGAATCAAATTACTAGAGCATCAGAAGAAGTAGAATTTTTTTTAAATGTTAGGGAAAACAACAAAACACTATTCTACTAAGGGTGCGAAGAGTTTGTGAGACAAACACCACATGAACAATCAGGTGATAAAATTTGGGTCCAATACATTATTTTATTTTTAAAGGGTCAAACCCAAAAACATGGACAATATTAGGCTATGAGTTGTAAGATGGAGTTTTGTATATAAAATCAGGGAAACAAGAATTATGGTGATTATGTATACACAGTAATATGATAAATATTAATTGTCGATTGCCACGAGCAATATGGACATTTTGGTAGGTGTAAGATATTCACGGTTTTGCAGGAATCGTGTCTATTCGCAGCTATGAATAAAACAATTGCAAAGGTGTTAAAAATCTGTGAAATATGTCAAAAAAACAAAACCACTTAAATCCAAGATGGAGGGTAGAATTCAGGTAGTAACGGCCGAGAGCCCAATTGAAAAATTATCGGTGGACTTAAAAGAGAACGAGGGGCCCAACATATATTTGGTGTTTTTGATGTGTGCACTAAATATGTAAAACTATATGCAATTCTAAAGGCAATAGCACGAACAGCGACCAATAAAATAACTATTGAATATGTGAGAGAAGTAGGAAAACCAGGAATAGTTGTGTCGGATCATGGGGCACAATTCACGAGCCAGAACTGGAAAAATAAACTACAAGATAACAATATACCTGTCATAGGGATACATTGTGATTTACCACCCTAGCTCTAATCCCTTAGAGAGGACCCATAGAGAAATTGGTAGTATGCTAGGATTATACTGCCACTCAAACCATGTTTCATGGGCATCGATGGTGCAACAAATTGAAGATAACATTAACCAAGCTGTACATGCCGCAACAGGTGTCATGCCATATGAATTAATTCATGGAGAGCACTCCAAAGAAGGCTAGGGTTGTTATTCAACTTCCCATATTTTCCTAGAGTCCAATCACCATGGGAAATGTGAAAGCTGACAGCTAGCAGAATATTTAAAAAAGGGTAAAAAGAAATTAAAATCAGAAATAAATTGTTTTTGTGAAAGTTTTGATTGCCAAAAGTGACAACAAATCAACATATCAGGATGTTGTAGCTCATATAGTTTTACGAATGGATACATGGGAGTATATCTGGTAGCTTTTGCTAGCTCTCAGTTACAACCACTCCTATGGTGAATGGGCTATATTATACCCCGGCTATATAGGGGGCTCCAAAAAGCAGCTCTGCCCGCGCGCGAAATTGACCTCAGGCCGCCCCTGCTGAGATGGTTTTATTTCGATGAGTTTGATTGCACAACGTATTATTATCTGACACAATATCATGCGATTGAGGATATGGAGTTTAGTTACTATGTACATCACTTGTTCCACCAACGTACTCCGACGTTGTTATAGCCAAGTCATCATGAATTGCAGCTCGATAAAGCGTGGCAAGTAATTGGCCAGATATTGTGGGAGTGAGCGAACTATTTTAGTTTCCTCTTAATGGAATGAAGCCATTGTAGTTTTATACAATATTCTTGAACGTGTGACTGATGAAGCACAAAAATGTGTTTAGTGGGTGCCACCACATTCTTCCAGGGGTCATTTGGCTAAGTTCATCCATTTGAACTTTAACACAAATCTTATTTAACTGTACATACACACACAGATGAGGTCATAACCAGCACTCCACTATAGTGTGAACCTGACGCCTTAGGCCACGTTACCACTTGTATGAATAAGTTAATTATTCGTTCTGTCTTTAGGTAGTATCAAACCAATTATCCAATCAACAAAATTATGATTATAGTTTATATCGGTAGCGTATCTGTCTAATGAACTGAACGTCCCTCGTTCAATTTAGAGATAGTCGATAATTATTTAACAACTGGACAATTAGGGTTTTCTCTTTAATAAGAATGTCTTTGTAACCCGGTTAACAAGAGTTAAATACAGTTGTAATTTGTGTGTTGACATTATCATTCGGTTTTTATAGTTCTGGTTGAATAGGGTCTACACATAGTTACAAACATAATTAAAAATATAAATACCCATTTACCTCTCCGTAAAGTAAGGGTTTCGCCCTAAAAGTACTAGCACACTGGACAGTACAATAGTAAAGGTTTCACTCTAGAGATACTAGCACACTGGACAGTACAATAGTAAAGGTCTCACTCTAGAAATACTAGCACACTGGACAGTACAATAGTAAAGGTCTCACTCTAGAAATACTAGCACACTGGACAGTAAAATAGTAAAGGTCTCACTCTAGAAATACTAGCACACTGGACAGTACAATAGTAAAGGTTTCACTCTAGAGACACTAGCACACTGGACAGTACAATAGTAAAGGTTTCACTCTAGAGATACTAGCACACTGGACAGTACAATAGTAAAGGTCTCACTCTAGAAATACTAGCACACTGGACAGTACAATAGTAAAGGTCTCACTCTAGAAATACTAGCACGCTGACATTTAGGCTACAATAGAAAATATCACAAATTATACATTTTTGTTGACAGAAACAGACTCGATACAGTTCTAAGAGACTGGTTTAAACTTATCGTTGATGGACTATAGCTTTGAGGATTCTTATTATACAAGGAGAGTCCCTGAAAAATGACGGTGTGTCTGCTAACAAGGTCTTCATGGTGGTATCAAGAAGAGAAATGCAGCAAGAACAAAGGCATCACTTACATTTATATTGAATTGCATTGATGCAATTGCAGGGTCACATGAGGCCGTGCGTGCATAGATAATTTACCAGGTTATATGGGAATACTTTTCCACATGGAGTTAATTCAACTGGTGAGACTTCCCTATACTTACTAACCCCTTCAATTATAACCCCTCTCTACGCTGATGCTGGTGAGACTCCTCTATAATTACTCGCCCCTTCAATTACAACCCCTCTCTACGCTGATGCTGGTGATACTCCTCTATACTTACTCACCCCTTCAATTACAACCCCTCTCTACGCTGATGCTGGTGATACTCCTCTATACTTACTCATCCCTTCAATTACAACCCCTCTCTACGCTGATGCTGGTGATACTCCTCTATACTTACTCACCCCTTCAATTACAACCCCTCTCTACGCCGATGCTGGTGAGACTCCTCTATACTTACTCATCCCTTCAATTGCAACCCCTTGTTGGACCATCCTCCATTCAACCATAACAGAACAGAAAATAAATATGAAAATACCTCTCTTTCCAGCATAAATGAAAAATTATTTGAATTGAGATTTGAATTTAGAATTCAGTTAATGGAAATATATTTTTTTAAATAGATTGAATTTTTGAATCGTGTAGTAATAATAATAATATGAATATGAATATGAATATGAATCGCTATCTGGTATTTTGACGAATAATACGTCAATTTTTCCACGACAGCTTTCAACTTTAGCGTTTAGATGTTGGAAATGTAAATTTGAAATTCAATACTGTAGTTTGACTATCCTTATTCTAATAAGCCTCTAACAAATTAAAAATATACTTTCGAATATTATTTAAAGTTAAAAATGTTTGGGTTCAGTTAAATTTAGGAACAAAATTGAGAACTTTTGTTAAAAGAATCACTTTACGTATTTTTAGATTATAACTATTTGACCATATGTTTATTTTCTTGTATACATTTTTCTATTTCATTTATATTTATAAGCTTTAATAATATCCAGATTATGTATGAAAAAAAGGTTAGTGGTGGTTAATTTTTTATGTTTTTTGCCTTGATTCTTTTTTCTTTGCATCACAAGTAGAAAAGATAATGACTACTATAGTACTTTGTGACCTGTTGTCTGCATATTTTATATTTATGGGCTAGTGGTGAGAAAATCTCAATTTAGATTAAATGTAACATCATTATTGTGTAGAAAGAGTGCAAAAATAATTATTGAACCTAAATCACCTTTCGCACAGGCGGATGGGTTTTGAGACTCGATCTTCCTATCATCGGTAATCAAGATTATTGCGAGAGTGACGTGTCTGCGATTAGAAAAGCGGATCAAAGCATCCAATTAATGTATTTGACAATTAGTACATATGCGCCAACCAGATTTAACTACACACTATTATTATCAAATATACCAGGACAGTTCATTTCAACCCAAAACACTATTTTCTTAAACGGCTTAACAATATGCATGCCTATATAATTGAAGAGGATCCAGTGTAACGCCATTTCAATCTCTGCCAGAGAAATATATGTCTTGTACTTTGCAAGGGCTACTGCAATGATTGTAGAAGAGCCGTAAAAAACAATATAATTTGTGGAAGTGGTGACCTGGCGGTCTAGGGGTAAGGTGTCAGACTTCTATGCTGGCGACCGGGGTTCAATCCTCGGTCCCGGCATAGATTTATCTGATTACCAAACCCCTCCTTAACCTCTGACAAGACATCTTGTGAATTTGGGGAATGCCAGGCCTCCATCGTGGTTCGGATTCCACGTTAAACTGTAGGTCCTCCATTTCATCTCACAATCACCCTACCATTACACATTAGCGTAAGTGCGTATAACCCGAACGGGTATTAAGACGCGGTGCTAATAATAATAATATTTGTGAAAGTATAGTTAAAAAACGGCATGCGGCAAGTTCACTTCCCAATCTAGAAAATAAATTAGAGCTAATGTAGCGAGTGAGCGGAACAACACGAATTAGAATGAGGTTAAGTGGTTGACACACACATTTAGTTGGTTGGCGATAAGATATACTAATGAGATGTTATTGACAAATACACCAAACTAGAACCAAGCAAGGCACAGTAGCAGTCTTACCCTGATAAGACACAGTAGCAGTCTTACCCTGATAAGACACAGTAGCAGTCTTACCCTGATAAGACACAGTAACAGTCTTACCCTGACAAGACACAGTAGCAGTCTTATGCAGTCTTACCCTGACAAGACACAGTAGCAGTATTACCCTGACAAGACACAGTAGTAGTCTTACCATGACAAGACACAGTAGCAGTATTACCCTGACAAGACACAGTAGCAGTCTTACCCTGACAAGCCACAGTAGCAGTCTTACCCTGACAAGACACAGTAGCAGTCTTACCCTGACAAGGCACAGTAGCAGTCTTACCCTGACAAGACACAGTAGCAGTCTTACCCTGATAAGACACAGTAGCAGTCTTACTCTGACAAGGCACAGTAGCAGTCTTACCCTGACAAGGCACAGTAGCAGTCTTACCCTGACAAGCCACAGTAGCAGTATTACCCTGACAAGGGACAGTAGCAGTCTTACCCTGATAAGACACAGTAGCAGTCTTACCCTGATAAGACACAGTAGCAGTCTTACCCTGACAAGGCACAGTAGCAGTCTTACCCTGACAAGACACAGTAGCAGTCTTACCCTGACAAGACACAGTAGCAGTCTTACCCTGACAAGGCACAGTAGCAGTCTTACCCTGACTGATTACTCTATGACCTTATCTTAGAGCCTACACCATAGTGAACCAAGCAAGCCCTGCATTGTTTAAGAACCGGTTTGTTATTTTAAAAGATGCTCCAATGACAAATGGAGGTCAATGTTCTCATATAATTACATATAAGTTAGTTAAAAACTTTACATCTCTTGTTTAATAATGAAAAATAAGACGGGAAGTTTAAATTAGACTTTTTATCATGAAGTTTTACGTGAGATTTGGAAGTTTTGAGATTAAGATAGAGGTTAGAAATAATTTTCTCAAACAAAATAAAGTATTTAGTTATTTTTATCTAGAGTCACAACATAGCATGTTAAGATAATTGAAGATTGTTTTAGTAGGATTTGTGTTTCAGAGCTTCCATCAACATAAAAAAAACTGTAGGGGGAGACTACATCCCTTCAAATAGCTAGGGCCCTTTAAGTGCCCGTCTCACGGCCAATTAACCATAAAATAAGATATAATATTGAACCGGAAACCGTATCAAGGTGTGATTCAATTAATCCTTTATTCAAAAACAGGAACATTGAAATAAATTTATTAAGTTTTAATTTGAAAATATATACTTTTAAATTTTATTCTGTTTATTTAAATATGATAAAATTGTATCTCTGGATTGAATTCCACTATTTAATGAAGCAGACCACAGAGAATGTCAGGATGGTACGAGCGACGCGTCGTTCGACTTGTACCTCCTACTAAGGCTAGATGTTGGACAGGCTCTTAGAGTATCACTCACATCGGCAGATAATGAGGTCATCATTAACGTAAATTAGTCAGTGTTATAAGCTTACAGCTTACTTGTAATTCCATTAGAGAAGATTGCATATATTCCCGTGGTTGCTGTCCTTCATTTCTCCATCTGAGCGCCGAAGGTGAACCAGAACTGCCGAAAGCGTTAAACAGTATTTCTCGGAATCTTTCGTAAGCCCTCAAAGATGAGAAGTTCTGAGTCGTGACGTCAGCCACAAGTAGCAGTGCGGTGATTAGTACAAGACGTAGGGTTAACATTTCTGTAAGAACATAGATGTAGTTTGAGAAGTAATATTAACAAGCACTGTGCTCTAAGTGCTATGAGAAATCACACCTTGTCTTAGTGGGTGACCGGTAAAAAGCGCACATGAAAATTCCACACAGAAAAAAACCCACGGTTATAAATACTCACAGGAAAAAAAGCTTTGACGAAAAAATGCCCACATGGGAAAAAAAACCACACGAAAAATTGCCCACACTGAAAAATGCTAGCATGGAAAAATTCCCACACGAATAAGATTATAAATCATTGTTGACTTTTAACGTAATGCAAGTTTTATTGGGGTTTAGCATTACTAACTTCTTAGTTTCCACTTGTAAAGTGCACGTTTGGTTTATTTTTGTACATTCATAGAGTTAGCATTCACTTTTTAGAGTTTGTTTTGTTAATTTTTTGGAATTTTTAGTTCATTTTATGGATATTTTTTTACACATTTTAGGTTATCACAATTCTGGCCCTAGAACAACAACATAGCCAATGTTTTCAACAAGTGCTTAGAGTTCAAATAATGTACAAAAACATCTCAAATCAGAGTTATTTTTAATGGATATTATACATTTAATTTGGATCTACATGCTGGTGTAGTTTAGTAAGTAAACTTCATATTACATAAGATAAAATAAAGACCATTACTCTAAAAATGTTAAACTGGAAGCCAACATTTTATTACGAAGTGTTGAAATTGGGGACCCAATATCAATATTGTTACTTTCTCAGTGCCTTACAAGTAGAGCCAGTCTTGTGATTGTTTCACGATCCTCCAAATCCGAAAAACTTGTTTTCGCAATTCCGTCTGTCTGTCTGTACGTCCATCCGTCTGTCCATCTGTCTGTCAGTTTGTACCTCGGGCTAGAACCTAAACTATTTTGTCAATTGGGCTAAGACTCGGTTCATACGGTTACCCCAAGGAAATTTTGGAATTGGATATCCAACCCTAAAATTAAGGGTAGTTTCCTCAATGGCGGAAAGAGAAACAAAAATGATGTTATCACAATTGGATTTAACGATTTTGATTAAATTTCATTTCTAAACTTTAATAAATATTACAAACTAAATGGATAGCCTCAATTTTTCGTCATAATGACTTTAGGGATTCCGGTCTGATGCTTAAATTCTAATTAAGAAAAATTCAATTTTTTCGAAATCGGCTATAACGATTTTGATTCAAGTTCGCACCTAGGCATCGATTAAGATTATAAACAAAACTCATATTTCCATTTTCCCATGAAAAGGACTTTTAGGGTTCTTTATTGAACCAAAAATGTTTTATATCTCCGCAACTATTTGAGATACTAAATAATTTATCACTCTACAATTTTCGTACTATTGAAAGTAAAATACTTTTATTTGAAATATATTTTTATAAAACCAATAGTTTATGATATATTGGGAAATATATCAATATAATTTTGTGAGTTTTAGTTGTGAAGAGATACTTAAGTTCAAACGCCATAATTCTCTAGTGCCATAGAGTAAGCAAATAAGTAAGTCTCTCAAGAAGTCGATGTTTTCCCTTTAACCTCTTAGTGTAAGTGTTTGTACAACACAGGGGTGGATCCAGGGTTTTCGTGAGGGTGGGAGGGACGCGGGTGCTCTCATCGGGATCGAGTCGGGGGTGGGGGCTTCAAGAAATGTTGACATAAAAATATTTCAAAATTTGAAAGTAAATCTTGAGTAATTTTTCAGTGCAACGCTAAACTTGAGAATAATCTTCTGATGAAGGGTATAACACTAAATTTGCGATTAGTATTGAAATTTATTAAAAGCAAATTATAAGAACATATTTAGTTATTATTAAGAGGGAAATAAGTTTAAACGTTATAATAATTAGCACGTTATGTTTGTGGTATTATTCAAAGATTTTGCTTAGAGCACGTTATTTAAAAATAAATTATTTTAAAGATCCTTATTCATTATTAATCATTGTAATAGTAATAATAAAAGTGATAAAATAAATTTAAACCTAAACAATATTTGTGCAACAAGGTGAGATGCACACAACTTAAATTTGGGTAGTTTCAATAATGCCCATTTTCACCATTTTAATACTTAATGTGATTGTTTTAAGTAGTAATAATAATAATGACCGTATATTAATCATTTAATAATATTACCAATAACAATTTAAAAAGGTGAAATTGGTTTGTTAGTAGTATTACATGATAATAAAACTATTGGCGACTTTAAAATTTATTTATTTTGTTTAATTTCTTGAAGGGGGGCGCACGCCCCCCACGCTCCACTCCTGGATCCACCTCTGTTACAGCAATGATTTATCTTTCTCATTTTAAACTCATTAGTCAAAATTACCTATTTTATTTGTCAAAATTTGTAAAAGAGAAATTTAATAGCAATGCTATAACCATAACCCCTAATAAAATGTCGAATATGTTAAGCGGAAGTATAATTTTTAATACGAAGTTTTGACCCTTGGAGATCCAATACCTATATTTTTAATTTGTCCAGAGTTACAAATGAAGACGTTAATTCTGTAGAAATAAAATTATAAAAATTAAAACCATGAGTCAAAAAAATTGTTTGTAATTATAGCACAATTTGTTCTCGAGTTCGCTAGTGTATATTATATTACGAATTTTGAGTAAATATCTACATTTTTAAACACTATAGCGAGAAAGTCCGTGCGGAGTTCAATACCATTTATTTTTGTAATGACATACATACCACAGATACCAATTTGGAACAAAATCTTTAGAGCCGCTTTCAAAATATTTCAAATTTTCTATAATTACTCATCAGTATATTCCCCTTCAATTAATTTTTACCCAAAAACCAAATATAAGGTGTTCTCTCACTTATTTGGGAGGTCAAACATATATTCCATTCACGATAGGTTTTTGCCTGGATGGCAGTTCGAAAATCATATGTTTAGGTTTTGGGTTGCCAACACTTGTAAAAGATCACAGTTTTGTTATAAATGTAAAGATCTTTAATTACCTGTTATATATTACATTTAAAATAACGTAAACTTAAGTTTTCTCATACTATTTCATTTTTTTAAATAATTTCTTTTTGTCCAACTCGAAACAATATTTTAAACATAATTAAAAGTACTTATTTTTCGTTTTGGAACGTTACTGATTTTGTGTAATATAGTGCATACATCAATACCTTTTAATACAGGCATCGTATTTACTTGGAAAAGAGAAAATTGTTGTCATTTTTTTACATACAATACATGATTTTATGATTATTTTATCGTATTTTGAAATATTTAACTGAATAAAGTATTTTCATCAACTGCGTGTCCGCATCATTGTAAAAAACTTGTTTATTGTTATGTTCAATCATATGGTTTAAATTCGCCAGTCGCCATTTTGAGGCTAGGTTCGTTAGAAGTTTTTGTGAAAGTGGTGTGAATATTTTTTTTAAGGGGAATAAAACTATAAATAAACTTTGTGTTCGACCTCAAATAAATATATAAATAATGTTGGCCTAAATTACTGTGGTTAACTATCACATTAATATATTACCATCTGTTTTCATTACAGTCATCCAAAGTGATAGATGTCAGCTGTTGGCGTAGTGATATATTAGGGATTACTTCTATTAACATTTCGAGCTGTCATTCAGGTAAACTTAGCTCGTGAATGCCTTATAGTCTATACATCAATTTCAATCAAAATTGTTTAAGCCATTATCGAAATTGGAATTTTAAAAAAAACATCACCCTTAATTTGAGTGCCATGGTGAAAATGAAAAAAAAATTAATAATAATCTGGAGGTACAAATTTGTAAAAATTAAATATCAAGTTTGAGCACATACATAAACAGACAGACAAGGAGACTGGCAGAATTGTAAAATGCAGGTTTTTCTCTTGATTTTTTATTTTATTTCGATATCAATTTTTCACGATTACAATACTTTCTCTTTTGATGAGAAAGTAAAAATGAATGGGGGCCTTTGTCTCTGTAGACATTTTTTCGTGTGCGCACTTTTAGTGTGAGCTTTTTTCCGTGAGAATTTTTCGTGTGAGGATTTTTGTTTGAACATTTTCCCTGTGAGCATTTATGGTTGTGGGGTTTGTTTTGTGCGCTGTTTTCACTAGCATCTTTTCCCTGGAATCGTCTTAGTGGAGGTGCATCTGATTACTTAAATAAGGGTCTTGTGTTCGATTACCAGCATATCCAGAAAAATGCATAATGAGGAACTTTTTAACAAGCCCTTTTCCCTATTTGTAAATGATGACCAGATGACTGGATGTGGTGTGTGTCATAGAATTAAATTAATGTTTATGTCTTGTATTGATGTAATTATTTCAGAAAGTATGTATTAAATAGCCCTAATCAAAGAAATGTATTGTATTCACTTATCATAGGTTATTGAAATAAAAAAAATCATGTAAATGTTAGTAAATTGGTTGGTGTACTAGAGTAGCTGTCTAGACCTGTACTAAAATAGTTATCCAGTCTCATACTAGAGTAGTTGTCCAATCCTGTACTATATTAGTTGTCCAGACCTGTACTAGAGTAATTGTCCAGGCCTGTATTTGAATAATTGTCTAGGCCTGTACTAGATTAATTGTCCAGGCCTGTACTAGAGTAGTTGTAGTTGTCCAGGCCTGTACAAGAGTATTTGTCCAGACCTGTACAATAGTAGTTGTCCGGGCCTGCTGGACTAGAGTATTTGTCCAAGCCTGTACTAGAGTGATTGTCCAGGCCTGTACTAGAGTAGCTGTAGTTGTTCAGGCCTGTACAAAAGTAGTTGCCCAAGCCTGTACTAGAATAGTTGTCCAGGCCTGTACTTGAGTAGTTGCCCGCGCCTGTACTATGGTAGTTATCTGGGACTGTACTAGCGTAATTGGTTGTTAATGTCAACACAGAGAAAATAACATCCGAGCTTATATTAGGCATTTTAGAACAAAAGAACATCGTTCATTTTTCCATTTGTTAAGGCTAGTTATCCCTACATTTAAGTGCTGCTTTTTGACCAGCATAATACTTACAAACTGAGTTAATTCTAAAAAAGTGAGAACATCCAGTTTTCCATCCACCCACTATCACTTTGTAAATGGAAGCAATTCTAAATAGTTCAGCCCTGCAATTGATCAACCGCGGGTATCATTAGTTTAATAGTCAAAATATGGACTAACTGATCCAAGGAGTTGTATATTATGGTAGGAAGAACACTTCACCAAATAGGGGCTATACACATAAAAATTAGATCATCTTAGATAACATTTTATAAATATTATTAGAAGTATTTTTTAACTATTTAAACCCACATTGATGGTATCACGGACTAAACGTCAACCTCCCCTAGTCTGATGTGCCTGTGCTGGGGATATTGGGATTCGAATCCAGGCCGGGTCTACTGAGAGTAGTCTTTTCTAAATGGTTTCCCACTCTGCCTCCATGAAAAATCAGATACATTTATTTTAAAATCTATTTTTCCATTATTTAATTACATGCGTACAGCCCCGACGGGTAGTAAGACGCAGAGAGTTTAGATAATATTCATCAACAGTGACATCTGTAGATCACATGGACTGTCAGAAAAACCGATTACTCAAGCATTTTAACAATGATATATTTTCAAATCGACTTACCTTCCAAATGTTCTCCAAGTTTGTATCCAATTTAATGCTGTCTTATTTTCTAGAAATATATGTTCACCTCCAAAGGTATTGTTTAGATCAATCCCTACAAACCCTCACGTTCACCATGTTAGTGTTGTACTAGTAAAACAAACTACTCAACTACACAACTACTAAAAATGCTCCGTTCGGCCGTATAGTTCTTCGTCCTTGGTTCGTGTAATTTCAAAAGACCTTGATAATGTGCAGTGATTGAGAAAGAGATTTTGGACGATATGTGCTTCCACTGATATGAGTTCTCCATTTGTTTATTTCTAAGGACCATTCGTACCGTATTGATTGAAAAACTATTCTTTAAAGTAAATATTGTTTGTGACCTTTTCTAGAAGTTATATTATTATGGTCTGATGCATTAGCTCAGTCGATAGCTTTTCTGCCGTTTGAGACCTAGGCCCTGGGTTCAATTCTCATCATGGCTGGAAATATATCATAATGATCTTGCGTGTATTTCGCAAGTTAGCAAAATATATTTTGCATATTTTTCGCAATTTTGCAAAAATAATTTTACATTATATTCACAACACTGGGTAATATTTTACCTATGTTTTGCAATTTTTTGCACAATATTTGCAAGGTTAAAGTAGCTATGCTTGAAATTGGCAGTTATTTCGTTATTTGCGTAGTTAATCTCTAAATTGGCAACGTTATATCGTTATTCTTGAAGGTCACGAATTGTTCCGTGAGTCTCTGGAGGGAGGTGACCTGGCGGTCTAGGGGTAAGATGTCAGACTTCTATGCTGGCGGCCGGGGTTCGATCCTCGGTCCCGGCAAAGATTTATCTGATTACCAAACGCTTCCTTCACCTCTGACAAGACATCTTGTGAATGTGGGAATGCCAGGCCTCTACCGAGGTTCGGATTCCACGTTAAACTGTAGGTCCTCTATTTCATCTCACAATCACCCTACCATTACACATTAGCGTAAGTGCGTATAACCCGAACGGGTAGTAAGACGCGGTGCTAATAATAATAATAATAATAATAGTCTCTGGAGGGGTGTATAGATGTGTAAGAGTCGATGGAGGGGTGTATAGATGGGTAGGAGTCGATGGAGGGGTGTATAGATGGGTAGGGGAAATGTTATTCACCTCTTTAGTATCGAGCTTGTTTTATTTCCCCTCTGATGGACTTTATCGGTGTGATGAGTGTAGACTTTGGCCTCCTGTTGCCTTACCCATATGATTTTTTTTTTTAATAAGCCACTTCACTAGGGGCTACTGTACATTGAGCTCTATTGCTTTCCCTCGTTCTTCGATATTGTGTGTAGGTGACGTAAGGATTAGTGTTGCCCTTAAACCCTTTATTGAACATAATTATGTAAATAAGTGTGTAGAAGTGAACAGTAAATATAGATTTACGCAATATTCTCACGTATGAAATATACGCTAAGAAGGGAGAAGTTTAAATTACCGATAAGGATATAAGTTATTACATACCTATAATTGATAATCCGGGGTTCAATCCTCGGTCCCGGCAAAGATTTATCTGATTGCCAAACCCTTCCCTCACCTCTGATAAGACGTGTAATAATCACAACTTGAGAATGTGAGGAATACCAGGCCTTCGCCGTGGTTCGTATCTTACGTTAAACTGTAGGTCCTCCATTTCATTTCACAATCACCCTATCATTGCGCATTAGCGTAACTGCATATAACCCGAACGGGTAGTAATATACGGTGCTAATAATAATAATAATTATTATTATTATATATACATAAAATAATGAATTAGTTAGTGGTGTATGATTCATCAGCATATTTAAAATATTAGTTTAATCATTTTTGCGTATAACCCGAACGGGTAGTAAGACGCGGTGCTAATAATAATAATAATAATAATAATAATAATAATAATAATAATAATTTAATCATTTGATGTAGATATTATAATTTTTTTCGTTTTGTATGCTTAAATATGTAGCTATTTGTTCGTATACAAATATATCGAGGTGTTTGGACTAAGATAAACCAATAGAGTTTTGGTATATAATATACATATATTTTTAAATAATAAAATTACATTTGCTTACTTGAGTCCTCTATTTCCATCCACAACTTTGTCCGTCATAACGCATTTTGCGTAAAACGCAAAAAACTGATGATACAATATTTAAATGGTGTATAAAAATAATGAATGGTGCCTGATAGCTATGTAATTTATATCTTTGATCGATTATTTGAAAATGTATAAGAGTACCGATTACTACATATTAATATATTATAACGGCTTAACACTAAAAGTGAAAAACTGCAGTATAGAGGAGGCCTCAGATCTTTTCGCCCCGAGCCTCACATCTTTTTAAAATGGCCTGGGTTTCCCCTTGCTTATCCTCTGACTAGAATGTTCTGCATCATACTTGAGCGTGTTAAAACGAACCTTTTGCATTTAGCGAATTGAAAGTGCCATGACTTAGTTGGCCTTACCGTGCTTCCTACTGCAGTATTACATGCCATAATAAAATAATCCTGAATAATCACCAGGTTTGATGACAGTTCTTCGGTTCTTGAAGACCTCGAAATAATCCTCAGCATTTATAATAGTCTCCGTTCCGTTGAAGCTTAGGTAAAACCATATTTGTTTTGGCAGTCAAAAGATAATGTAATTATTTTATCAGATTCAGTGGGCAGAAATTCATGGGACGCGGAGGCACACTATTTATGAACTCTGCGTTCGCACATCAGTTTAGTCTTATTTGACTGGACATTGGTTGACTTAATCCTGCTTTGTAATTCAAGACAATGTGAACATTTGTCACTGGATGGTGTTTTGAAGCTTATATTAAAGTCCTTTGTAAATATGACTCCAGAATAGTCATATTTTACTTTTAACTACACGTCTTCATCACTATGCAATGTATTATAGCTACGCCGAAGTTTTTTTTTCTATACTAAGGTGAAATTCACTTATTAGAATTTCAAGATTGCTTTTATCACTTATTGAACTTTTCGTTTTATTATAAAGCTCCTTAAAGGATAAAAAAAATCTGGTTGATAAAATGTAGCCCGTTCTACTTGGGTGACTACGACATTAACGGTCCATTCTATATCCTTGGATAAAATGTTATCTCCTAGACTTTCAAAACCTACAGGATAGGATAATTCCTCTAGTGCAACCTTCCACTGATCATAACCTAACTGTATAGTAAGTAGGGGAACAAAATCTGAAAAGGTGCTCACTTAGGAGACGAATTCTCTGGAGGCCCTTTGCCACAAACATCAACCTATTTTTTCTAAAAGACCTCACCCCTATTAGTAAGAAAAGTGGTGTTACCAATCTGACAAGTAGTTGTGTTAGCCTCCATATTGGACCAAGAATGCAGCCATGGATTTCTTAGCTAAGCCATATCTCAGTTCCCTGTCTTCGAATTTCAATTTAGCTTTTTCATTAGAAAGATACTTTTATTCTTTTTTCTCTTGTTTATCAAACATTTTCGGCTATATCCAATGGTTTACCCGTAAAATTAGAAAAACCTATTTTTGAAACTAATATTAAGCACTGAGGATTCTCATGTTGGGATCACTTATTTGAATATGTATAACTGCAAATTAGTCCTTATTTTAAGCACTTTTTTTTTACTAAGATGTCATTTTTTCCGCAAACCCACTATTTTTCTTGGAAATGAGGCTCAAAATTGGTTCACATGTGTTTTTTAAGGGAAATTTGTCGAAACTAAATGTCCTCATGTTGGGTATCAAATTAAAGGCCATGCCGATCGTAAACTGAAAAAAATAATAAGAAATTATTTTATAGTCACGCAAGTTCATGATAACCTTAGTAAGAATAGTAGACGACCATTTCACTAAAACCATTTAAATGTGTACATCACTGACTTCTGGTTCTGAGTCTATTGCATCTCGTGCAGAGCTATTGTAGCAGTCACATCCTAGAGTGCAAGGTATGTTTGCAGCTCTACACAAACATGAAGATATTCAGCACTCAATTTATGCGTTTTAAGCTTGTGTTGCGAGGATACTCCTTTGGAATTGGAGGTAGTTTAGTCATAATAGGGACATAGGTTCCTTCTCCTAGTTTCCAGCCACACATTGTTGGGTTTGGAAGGTCTTGATTCTGATGAAAAGCTCGTTTCCGAACCAAAGTGTGGTAGTTCACTCGATTTATATGGGGGTGAAGTGCATCTTGTGTTGGAGATTACTACTCAGTGTACTTTACCTGGTGGAAGAGCTTAACTCTCAAGTCAAACACACTGGATATAGTAGTAAGACGTCAGCTGGTATAGAAGAACTACACATTTTTCACTTTGTTTGTATACCTCAAGGTCCACTTCATACCCAATGAGGTGAGCATGTTGTTTCCTTGTAGATTCTTTGAATTTCAAAAGCATTATCAGGAAGAAGTTACAGGAAAGGTGGATAGAAATATATAAAAGGGACAAACATAATATGGTTTTTACAATGTAAAGAAGAACACAGTTCACAATTTACATGGCTGCTATTGGAAAAAGAGGTTATGGTTGCCTCTTAAAGAAAGTCGATCGTCACCGCCCAATCCCCTGACCTAGGTTTCATTCTATCGGAACTCATCAGGGAGAAGTGTGAAACACGCAATGCAACTTCCTAAAAGTGTAAACTGTGTTCTTCTTTTCATTGTAAAAGCTACACTGCGTTCGTCCCTTTTATATGTTTCTATCCACTTTCCTATACCTTCTTCCAAATATAATACAATAACATCATAAAGCAAAAAGAAGTTTTCCTTATAGATATACAAAAGGATTATTAGGATATACTTGTCTGGCGAGATAGTTTATATGTATTTGGTCCCGCGGGTTCTTAACCACCACACTATATTTTTGCATTTAGTGAACTGTCATGTGATTTACGGCCTTGATGAAATACGTTTTGTGTTATGAGAATTACCGATGTGTTTCTTTTAGGGAATAGTTCACTTACTTTAGTCAAGTAGGCTTTGTTCATTAATTCATCTAGCACAATGAGTTGAGGTCCCTTAATTTTATTTTCAAAATTGTCCGGCACACCTTTGTGTAGAGTGACGCTTCTATATAATCAATAGGAAATAGAATTGCTTTCATTGTAACACCACAACATCCGTTCAAACTTGCTTACACTGCACAACTGTTTTAATTTAGACAAAAAATTACACTGGTTAACAACCATTTTGCATCTGATGTATGATACATCAATGAGTATATATTTTTTGTTTAGAATCCGAATCTGCCTTCGGAAATGCTGTCACGTATTTATTTTAGATTTTTGTGTTGTATTCTTTTCTTTCTTTTTTTCATGAACTATCACTGACAATGCTGGTTGCACTTTGTATTTGGATACAATATATGATTGAAGAAGTTCTAATAATAGTCACTAGATGGCAGGGCAATTTAATCAAGGGTGAATGGTACTGCTATTGGCTGTAAATAGTTGCTAATATTGTATTATTGTCTTTGTATTAGTGCTGTGTATCTTGTAAAGGTGACATAATTGAGGGAATATGATTTTTCCACTGAATTCAGCACCCGTAAATTAGCTATATCCACTCATTTACAAGCCGGATGAAGAAAAAAAGTTTCAATTTGTTGACCAGTGTTATCAACAAAAGTAGTAAGAGGTGGCTCAGCTAGACACGTTAGCCCTGCTGTTTAATGCTTATTGAAACTTTGATGTTGTTAAGTCACTTTATATATTTCTCTTTATTGATACCTTAATGTGTGTTATTGTGTGTTTATGCTTTTCCTGTGTCAACTAGTGAGACGTTTTAATATTTTTAGGTAACTAACACGATAACTTTTGCTGTGTATGTAGTAAGTTCACTCTATAGACACAAAGAAAGCCAGTTACTGACTTAGTTAAGAAGGCTTATAAATTTTACTTTGATTTGTAGCGTTTATTGCATAAAGCTATAAGATCAAAAGCAAAACAATAAACCTGGACACTATTATTTTAACGACGCCTGTGATGATATTTGGTAAAACTCATCTAGGCCCCATTCTGTTGTTGTGCCTTCCTAGCCGACTCTTCCCGCTAGGACCACATATCTCGATAAACATTACGCGTGGACTGGCTGAGCGAAGATTGGAGACGCCTCATCAACGAAACTTCGTGGGGCATGCCGGTAAAATCTATGACGTACCGGCTTGAGAAGGTGGCGTGATCTAATAATTTTGTTCTGGAACCTCCTCAGTGCCGTTCGATGCTTCTACCCCCGTCTCGTTACCCTTTCTCTTTCTCCTTTGTTTCTGTGTTTTCCCTGGTTTATGTTTCCCCTCTTTCCCCCCTCTCTGAGCAACTATCTTCGGATATATACTGGTGCAAGTACATTTGAAAAATCACTCTTGAGAGGATACCATCCTTGGGCACATTTAGGTGTTCATAATTATGTAAAGTATACATTATTTTTCGGCGTTTATAATTCTAAATTTCTTTTCGGCCAAAATTAGTAATATTAAATGTAGACTTCCAATATGGTAGGTTATTTGCACAAGGATGACTTGTTATTCGTTTGATCCTTTTATACGTGGTAATTAAAATAATAATAGTATTACTATTTTTAATAGTCCATCAGACTACGATGAATATAAAATATTCTATTAAGATTATTATTTCTAATGCAAAGTCCCTTTTGGACTTGCGTTTTAATGGATTTTTTTATTATATGAAAAGTCCTATAAGAGTCAGAGAACTGTAAGAGAGATTTATCCTTCAAGTCTTGTTGACTAAAAATAGTATTTTCTATAAATATTTATAATGCGTCTGACTTAAGATGTTGATTATTGCTTTTATTAGATTTTTTGCTGTTATTATTTTGTTTAAATTTAATATTGCGTCTGACCTGAGACGTTATTTATGGCAGTGGTTAGATTTTTCATTTTATTATTATTATTATTATTATTATTATTATTATTATTATTATTATTATTATGTATAATGTTTTGGCAGTCTGACGTAAAACGTTAATTATTGCAGTTATGAGTCCTTTTATATTTTTATTATATGTTAACTTTTGCAGTCTGTAAGACACGAGGTATTTTATCTTGGCAATCATTAGCTGGTTTGTTAGTGCTATTATGCATGAAGATTCAGTTTTTTGAGAAGTCCTCGGACTTATAATGCATTTTTTATGGGCAAAGATTGACACCCATCAGAATATTAAGAGTGTTTAATATGAAGTCCATTGTTAACACGGATAATTTGAGCCAAAAAAATTGGGTTATTGTTAGAACCCTTAGCTATTACATTATTCTATTTTTCTTAAATTTATTTTATCTGTTATTTATAAATAAAACGTTGCTGAACTTATTCTAATGCTTCTCTCAAATTTTTATTGTTAGGTTTCTGTGTCATATGATCTATTAAATTTTGAGTAACTTATAATTTGTAGAGTGGGCTTTTGGGGAGGCTTAAGACAGATATGCCCCAGTACTGTATATTTGCCTTACGATTGTCTCATCGGCCCCTCTGCATTTATTCCCTTTTTATTATTGTTAATTGTTATTATTATTATTATTGCATATCCGCCTTTATTCTTGAGGGAATAAGGGTGAGTTTACAGCTTGTTCTTTTGGAGACCAGGATAAACCCTTTGCACCTCATATTGCTTGCATAACCTGCACAACTACTCTTTTAGAATGGACGAAAGGAAACCGCCGAGCCATGTCATTTGCTATTCTAATGGTTTGGTGCGATCCAAAAGATCATATGGACTGTTATTTTTGCCTGACAAACATTGCAGGACATTCCAGTAAAACTAAACATACAATTAAATATCCTAATGTTTCTTCAGTTGATTTGCCTGTGCTTACCTGTTCGTGCTTGTCACTTTTAAACCACTGCATCAGAACCATCAGACGAAAGTGAATCAGAAGATGCAAGCTCTTTGTAAGAGTACATCCCTGAAACTCATCACAGATCGCCTCACCTCAAAGAAGAGAAGGAAATGAACGATTTGGTCCGTGATTTGAAACTTCCTAAACAGCAAGCTAAACTGTTAGGTTTTAGACTTAAACAATGGAAACTTCTAGAGCAAGGTACAAAGAGTTCACATTTTAGAACAAGAAATAGCCGTTGTTTGGTTATTTTAAAATGAAGAATTCAATGTGTGTGCGCACAGACGTGAATGGTTTGAAGATGGAGTTGGGTGTTCAACATAATCCCCATGAGTGGATAATATTTATTGATTTATCTAAAGCAAAATTAAAAGCAGTGCTATTGTATAGTGGCAACAAACTTCCATCGGGGCGTTTGGTGTGTGCGGTGCTCATGAGAGAAACTTATGAAAGTATGTCTTTGCTAATGGAAGGAATCAAATATAAAGATTATGAGTGGCAGATATGCTGTGGTTTAAAAGTTGTCGCACTGCTTACAGGTTTACAGGGTGGATTCTGTTGGAAATGGTATTATGACATCAATTAACGGTTTCCATATCTTGTACATATTTAATTTAAAACAAAAAGCCAAATTGTTCATGATTCTTTTTTCAATCTTGTCATTAATAGTACAGATCATATATGTATCATTTGTTATGAAGAAATCAACAAAGTAAAACAAAACATTAAAGAACATTTAGAAGGCATTGTCCGTCTTCTTGCTGGACAAGGCTCACCCACTAAATGCTCTATATAGTGGATGGAATTACTCAAGTCCCAACACTCCCCCCACTCGTTAGAGCCGAGGATGTAGTCCAACAGCTTGACTCAAGATGGTGTGTCTGGGGCTTGCCAAGCCCTTTGTAAAAATATCTGCTTCCATGGATCCGGAAGGGTTGTATGTCACAACAATGTCCCCATTTTGAACCTTCTCACGGATAAAGTGTTTTTTTTATACTTATATGCCTTGATCGGGAACTTCTTATAGAATTCTTTGTCAAGTTTTGGGCAGACATACTGTCATTGAAGATTTGGATGGCTTGTCGAGAAGATCCCATGTCGTTTAGCAGTTGCCTCAAATGCATTGCCTCCTTTGTCGCTTCTGTTAAGGCCATGTACTCAGCTTCTTGAGTAGATAGAGCAATGGTTCTTTGTTTCCTGGATTCCCAGCTGATCATTGAACCTGCATACTTAAAACAGTACCCTGTGTACGATCATCTATCACTGGAGCATGATCCCCATTTTGCATCAGCATATCCGGTCAATGGTTCTCAAGTCTTTTGGAAGATCAGAGACAGTTCCTTGGTACCTTGAACATAATGGATGAACCTTTTTGCTGCTAGCCAATGCTCCTTAGAAAAAACAATTATTAAATTGACCTAAGTAGCCTATTGAATGTGGAATATCCGGTCTTGTACCTGTTGCGAGATACATAAAGGCTCTAATCAGATTTCTGTATGGAAAATTTGGCAGGTTTTCTGTTGACGCTTTGGTAAAATTTAGTCCCGGAACCATGGGAGTCTTCACAGGATTACAGGTCTCCATATTAAATTTATGAAGGATCTCATCAATGATTTTTTTTTTTTTT
>CABEEJ010007240.1:20277-32433 GCA_901482245.1 Timema douglasi | reverse complement strand
CGCGCTCGTCCTTGCAAGCAAATCAACCGTCCTCCGCCTCTTCTCCTTCTCTGCCTCTTCTCCTACTCGTTCTTGCATACGGGCCTAAGTTTTCACCATAAGCAAATTAGGACCATATGTATATTTTTTGAGCAGGCCTCAACAAGTAACAAAGCTGGGACGGGACAGCGGCACATTTCCAAGCCGTTAGTAGTTTTCTCAGTGTTCAGGGGTTTGACCACTGGCCTTCTTAAGAAATAGTGTAGCGGGCGAATCGTAGTTATGGCCTGGGATCCTCTTCTTGCCGGACTGATCCTGGTGTTATGTGGTTCTTGAGCATGCCCTATATATGAGTATACTCTGATGTATCTGTTTTCGGAGCAGCTTGCGTACGGTTAGTGTGTTCCAAAGCTAGGGCAGTTCTTTGTGGTTGGCCCTGTAGGTAAAGTCCCATTTCACCAGGCGAAGAGCTGAATACTACAAAAGACTCTTCAACTTACACAATATATTTTTAAAGGCTGGAGCCAGTCAACAAATCACACACACACACACACTCTCTCTCTACACGTATTGCTTCCTGCCCCACTTAGTGCTGCTTCAATTGGCACCATGTTTGGACGTTGATGGTGCTAGTGTAAACGCATGGGGTGCCAATCTGTCAAAATTTTGAAACTCTTTGATGATAAAGTTGATAGTAAACATACATTATCGCAACATGTAGGGCGATATACAGAATTAATAATGAAATATGTTTTTCATAAGGTTAATACCGGATATTTTCACATCAATCTTTTAATAAAGGATTAGGCTTATTTAAAGCAAGTCATGTAACATTTTAACTGAAATTCAACTTTTGTAAAATCGAAAGTTGTGTTGGTTTAACACCTTATAATCAGGGGTGGATCTACGCATAGTGATATATATATATATATATATATATATATATATTCTGCCAGGTAAAATAATTTTATGTCTTCAGTGTGTGTGTGATTTTTGTGTTGTGCTGTTTTCTTTCGTGCAATGAAGTTAATGACGAAGTTGACCCAATGGTGGAAGAAGTAGAAGTGATGACCGAGTCATACTTTATCTTGCTATCCACCTTCCCCCTCCCCACTGTTTCAAGGCTATTCGTCGTTACTTATTAGCAACAGCAACAGGGTGGCATGGCAGAATAATACAGATAGTAGTGTAGGAGGCAGGAGTGGGAACTACAGGGTGGATACAAGTAAAACCAATTCTACATTAGCACTTAGAAGCAATAACGTTACTGTTGTGTTACAGGTGTGCTTGTGAATACATTGAGGATACACTAGTTGAAAACTTGAAGAGTTAGTGCACTTAAAGGATCATCAACAAACACTAGATTTGAATGAAACCAAATCCTCTTGAGCTGTGTCAGTCTACACGAAAAGAGTGTAACACTACGGATTAATCGCCCCACGTTGGGCGTCGATTGAAACACTACGGATTAATTCCTTGATATAATAATGCTGTGATGATGTTTAGGTTGTCTATAGCTTCGTGGTCGAGCACTAATTAAATCGGTATAGTTAATAAATGAAAGAAAGATAACTATTGATGGCTGTTGATTCACACACGGTTTATTCAAATGACATCTGTTAATTACTTATACATACTCCAATTAAATGATTTATATCAATGCACACTTGTGATATTAACGTAAATTATTGTATTCTGTGTTAGACTGTGACTGTGAGAGCCAGCGCTAGTGCATTAGTGAGTCCCTAACTGCGTTACTTGTGTGAGCGTGGGTACTAGAGCGACTTGTGTGTGGCCGTCTGTGGCTGCCTTAAACATACGCACAAACGGCTTATATATGACATACCCCTTGCCTCTTACTCCCTTCGTCAACAGTGTAAAAACTAACTAATAGAAAGAGTCCTGGCAACAGGTTTTGTGAAAGCTAGCTTTTTATTGGTATAGGGAATTAGTGTCTTTGCCAAATACTGCGTGGTTGTTCCTTTAACAGGAAAAATGGTATAAAACATATATTTTAATGGTGTAATCCTTTTCCCATTATTTCTGAAAAGCGCGCGTTTCTTCATGGATGAATCATAAAAAAGATACTCTACATATGTTACTTTAAAGAAAAACTACCTTCATCCATGACTTTTTATATATTTTAGATTGATCTGAATCAATATCATTACAAGAGAAACTACGTGTGATCTACCCAAATGTTGACACTGCCTTCCGAATGTTCACATGTACTCTAGCTTCTGATTGCACAGAAGAACGTTCCTTCTAGTGGCTGAAAAGAGTAAGAAATTATCTGTATACCAACATGACAGAGCATAGCCCTAATTCACTGGCAATCGTCTCAATCAAAGGCCACTTTTTGGAGAAAATGTATTTGTCTGGCATCATCGACCAGTTCGCTCAACATAAATCAAGGCGAAAGATATTATATACTATTTTCTTATTGTGTACATTCTATTAAGACTCCTACACGATCAGTCAGGCTGTCAGTATTAATAAAGTAATAATTAATACTGACAGTCTGACTGATCGTGCAAGGGCAGGGCTGATGGACGTACTTGCGAAAATACTGATATCAAAATTTTCTGATCACATCAGTATAAGTCCATCAGTCTTGCAAGTGTTGGGAGAGACTGACAGTAAGGCTGACCAGGTGCGTAGGCTCGTCAGTATTTCCTTCAGTCTCAGTAGCAAACATAGACTGCACACATTTTTTACTTATCATCCATGTTGTTGCTCGGTTCATGCAGGAGCTGAGACTGATAAACATTATGACACAAAGACTGATCATGTACGGTCTTGTTGTAAATACTGATGAATACTGTCAATCTTAGGACTGACAGTCTGACTGATCGTGTAGAGACCCTATAATATTTTATTTGTAGTAACATGCTCTACCTACTATTGCAAACTTGATATTATTATTATTATTTAGCACCGCGTCTTACTACCCGTTCAGGTTATACGCTTTAAGTACTAATTACTCTAATGGATTAGGAACTGGGAAGGTTGAATTGGAGGAAGTGAACCCGCATTTGCGTGGAGGGAGGGTGGAAAACCATTTAGGAAAACCCACCCCCAATTCACCCGACTGAGATTCGAACCTCGATCTCCCTGTCCTCAGCAGTCAAGCTCAACACGACTAGTGCGTTAGCCAACTTCGCCACCGAGGCGGGTTTGATATTATTAAATTTGTGTGTTGTAATAGTGCAAGAGGTCGGTGACCTGGCGGTCTAGGGGTAAGGTGTCAGACTTTTATGCTGACGGCCGGGGTTCAATCCTCGGTCCCGGCAAAGATTTATCTGATTACCAAACCCTTCCTTCACCTCTGACAAGACATCTTGTGAATGTGAGGAATGCCAGGCCTCCACCGTGGTTCGGATTCCACGTTAAACTGTAGGTCCTTCATTTCATCTCACAATCACCCTACCATTACACATTAGCGTAAGTGCGTATAACCCGAACGGGTAGTAAGACGCGGTGCTAATAATAATAATAATAATAATAATAATAATAATAATAATAATAATAATAATAGTGTAAGAGGATTTATTTCAATTTTTAAGTCTTTGCTTAGATTCTTACTGTATTTAAAACCTCACTATAATAAGTAATCAAATAATGTAACCACTTTTTATCTGTCACTCCACAGACAGTACTTTTATATGGTATATGTGTGTCAATACATGAAGGGTGGTAGGGGGGAGACGGGGATTTAGAAGGGGGTAAATTAAGGTAGGAAAGGTGGGCGGCAGAGTAGTAAATTCACCCTTATTTATGTTAAAAGTGTGTAATTTTTATCCAACACAAAATAAACACTAAAGAATGTGTTAGCCTACAATAAATCATTATATTTCATTTATAATTTTATAACTACAAGTTAATCCATTCAAATTAGCCTATAACTTAATCTTCAAAGTTCCAACAAAAGCTATTTTAGGTTTAGTTACATTCTAGGCTTGTATATTTTATATTACTATGCCACCATGGGATAGTAGACGTATACAAATTATTATATTTATTGTAAAAAGCAATGACAAGATCTTATTGCACAATATCATGTATTACAAAGTAGTAAGACCCTACTGATGTGAAATGACAGATGTACTTTTAATAATTATCATTTGGCCCCTGCTAGACAAATGTTTAAAAATAGGCAATAAGAAAACCTGAGATAGACTTGTCATTAGTTTGTCAATAGTACAAGATACAAAGATGAAATTTCAAAGCACCATTGCGACTAAGATTCAATCTCTATGAACTATGAAGATTAATGTATGTAGAATTTAGTTTAGTTTAATTTACAAATTTAGCCTAAAATTATTGAACTATATTGATTTCTTGACATAATTCTTGGCTTACATGTTTGAGAAAGAGGATAAATAGAAATTAATAACAGATCTATTATTTTATTTCTGTTGCCTATTTGAATCTCTTTTTTTCATTTCTCTTCACTCCATTCTAACCAAGGAAAATATGTTTTATGTCTTTATTAGTGTCTTTATAACAATTTGAGTATCCTGCATCATAACAACTCTTATTTCTTACTGTGCCAATTTTTCTTGATTTGTTGTATCAAAATTAACATATTTAAACAAAGTTTAAACATTCTTGGAACATCAACCAGCTCTGATTAGTTACATATTTTGGCAATCACCTATTTTAAGTGTTTCAAGATTCTGCCACTATCAATGCCACATACACCAACACACACTGCCTTTAGTAAATGTCATGGGCTTCAGCCCTGTAGAATACACACAACCCACATTAGCTTTTTTTTCAGGAGACAATTATTCCATAGCTTTAATTAGATCCTTGACATTTCCTATAAATTACCCACACTATCGAGGTGTCAAATCATACATGCATCCACCTTTCCCCCCAGAAATAATAGTCAGGGAGCTACAAGAGAATAACAGTGTATTTTATTTGACACAAAATATTGTAGATGTACAATGACAAATTATTAATATAATAACATAAGTTAAGGCGTGCAAAGTCAAAGAATACAAGTATTCGGATTTGTATAGAGGGAAAGTGAGAAAACCTTTAGGAAAAAAACCCACTCATTATACCCAGATGGGATTCAAATCCAAACCTCTCCACCATTGTAAAATCAGACCAAATAAATTAACACCTTGAAATGTTCCCCACGAGGTGGGTTAACAGACTACTAAAATCCCATATTTGTTGAAGTCTTACTAGGATACGGAATGTTTTGAAATATACGCCACACAATGGGCGCCTATTAAAGTGATACCATTTAGTTAGCTGATATTTGCCCCATGATTGAGCACTAATTAGAGCAGTACGGTAGTTTGATAATATAATTGCCCCGCGAATAAGAGCCAATTATGTTATTACGATTTAATATTGGTATTTATAGACCTGTGATTGAACACAAATTAAAATGTTCTCGGTATTTGATAATTGGCAATTATAGCCCCGTGATCGAGTGCCAATTATAGTGATATTTCTTACACTTATGAAATAAGTACGACCTTTAAAATTGCACACAATTTATCTATATCATTGCACCCTTGGTGCTGAAGACTTGACGACACTGATGATTACTGTATTTAATATATTACCGAGTTCTTTAATTTATGACACAAAGTTCTTGTCTATTGCTGTCCACTGTAATGTGTTCATACACACAAGCGGCTTATACATGACCTACCCCATGCCTCCAGTGTCAAAACCAACTAATAGAAAAATTCCTGGCGACAGGTGTTGTGAAGGTTAGCTTCCTATTGGGTAGAGGGCGCTAGTGTCACTTGCTTTTATTGGTAAACACTACGTAGTTGATTTTTGAAAGAAAAAATAAGCTTTATCGTGTAATCTATTGACATTAGTTCTGAAAAGCGCGTGATTCTCCATGGATGAAGTCTTGAAAGAATATTTCACATACAATACTTTAAAGAAAAATACATTTCATCTATGACTTTTTTTATATATGAGAGGGGTCCAAATCAGTATCATTACAGTCTAACCACCATTATTATAAAACCTACAAACAATTAATATCAATATTGGAATGTCCCAATTATCGTGTGTTGATGGTGAATAATAATGCATTTTGATAGTGCTATGTTTCAAAGAAATATTCTTTTAGCATTCAGTGTAAACATTCTATCCCCACTCTTGGCCTACATTATGATATAGGCATATATTCAAAGTTAGATTATAAATGTGAAAAACACAAAAAAACGTTTTGAAATAATTTTATAGGGCTAGTGAGATGGCATGTTTAAATCATGCAGGTAATACAAAATACCTAATAAATTACAAAACATAGTATACATAACCTTTCAAACCAAAGGGCAAGTAAAATGTCTGTGCAACTTAGTGGTACTCTACTAGGAAATCTATTGCTTCTGCAAGGACTTTGCACACATCAAGTTGCCGGCCATAATAACTTTTGAAGCAAAGTCTAGTGTCTCCCTCTTAGCGGACACAAAAATGTTTTGCTTTGTGTTCATAATAGCCTTGCAGGTCTTGTGAATTTATCGTGTTTATTTTACTTAGTAAAATCATCTCTCATTTCCTTTAACTCATTTCTTTTTTAAATGAATTTTCTTTGTATTAATAAATTTATGACTTGGTAACTATTCTGTTATTTCTAGAAGTTTTTCAAAGGCATTGTATACTGGTAATCACGATTTTCTTGTTCACTCTACAACATCAATGTTCTCAGGATGGTGGTGTACTATTGTGTGACTCTGGACCTGTGCCTGCTGTGAGAGCATAGTGTCTATCCAGCATAGGTTTGGTGGCAACTGACAGCTAGGAAAAGTTAGCATATCTACAGTCTGATTTTCATAGGGACCCCATTTTTGGAAAACTGGAAGCTCATGTTATCACAGTAGTGGAAGTAAAAATATTGCAATTATATTTACATTCTTAGTCCATTTAACTATCAATGTAAAGATAAATTAAACATTAATCCACAAGGAAGTATTATTGGAAGCTTTTGATAACTTTTTAATTAGTAGGTCAAATAAAACAGATCCAATCAATGTTGCTGGTTGAAAGTGGGCTTCCTATAAAAATCAGACTTTATTTTCAGCTATGCATTCACCAAACCACATGGTCTGCAAGAGTTGCTGTCACTTTTGGCAGTCAAAACTTTTACAACAAACAATTAGTTTTTCCTCTTTTGATAGTTTTATCATTAATGAAAAACAAACTTGTGACAATAATCATTTGGATGTTCTTTTTTGAGTCTATGGTTTACTTAAAAATCCTTTGCGAGTGAAAGCTTATAAAAGGCTGCCTTCTCTTCATAAATAAAAAGATTGCGAACCGGATGAAATGAGAATGGCTGAATAGGTCATACAAACTGTTTGTGGTTGTATTTATGCAAGTGTGATTACATAATAATATGTTTTATTTTAATACTAATATTTTTGTTAAGGTATTACTGTTCAAATGTAAGCATACCAGCTTTTATTTATTCGCTGTACTGTTATTTATTTTACTAGCCATTAAACGAGTATATATTATTGAGTGAATTTTGTCAAATAACTACCAAAATTAATTAATCACTTTGGAGATCACAAAACACAAGACCAACATTACAAGTCTGTTAAACGCAACTGAAAATACAACCCACGCATGCTCAATAACACAATAAACCAGAAAGTGGAAAACAACTACACATGTCTCATCATAGTCAAGAACTAAATAATGCTCAGAGGACCAAGAGATAGCACCCCTATTAAATAAAAATACAAATCAACTAGTTGATTTTAGCATATCTACATTTCCAGAATAATCTGCATCCGTAAAACCTCTAAATGTAGCATTACTCCCACCGTCTCCGTAAACAATCACATAACCCATTTGCCCCCCTTAAATAACAGAGGATCTTCTTAACCGCCTGCCAGTGATCATGCCCATAGTTAGTTAAAAATTGACTGGCTTGATTAACTGCATATTCAATACCAGGACGACTGACATTTACAGTGAAAAGAAGAGAACCAATTACCTCAAGATATGGCACATATTGCAGTTTCTTCTTTTCTTCTTCATCTCTTGAACTCTGCCATTGGCTTAAGTGTAAGCCAGGTTCAGCTGGAACATTTGACGGCTTCACATCTTTCATGCAGAATCTTCGTGAAATTTTCTGGATGTATGCACTCTGACTAATTGTTATAATGCGTTTTTCCCGATTTCATTTAATTTCAAGGCCGATGAAATGCTTAGCGTCATCAATTGTGATTTGAAAACACTGTTTCAAATTTTGAAGAACTTCATCAATTGCTTCTTGAGAAGCTGACATCAACAGTCCATCATCAACATAGAGAGCTAAGTATAAAGTTGCTCCTTTGACCTTGCCAAGCAAACATGCAATGGTCACACTCAGTTTGTTGGAAAACAAATTTTTCTAAAAATTTCACAAATCATATGTTCCAGCAACGAGGCGATTGCTTGAGTCCATACAGGCTCCTTTGAAGTCTACATACTGCTTCAGGATAGGCTTTGTCTTCAAATCCGGGGGGTTGCTGCATATAAATCTCTTCTTTCAATTCAACATAGAGGAAAGCAGTTTCACATCAAATTGGGCAGTTTATTTTCCTGCTACGATGGCTAGAAGCAATCGAATTGATTAATAACGAACTTAAGTTGTAAAAGTCTCAAAATAATTGACACCTTCTCGCTGAGCAAATCCCTTTGCAACAAGTCTGGCCTTATATCTAAGACCCCCACTTGAATTTGATTTCTCATTGAAAACCCACTTACAACCGAGCACATTCTTCCTTTCTGGGAGTTTTCCAAGTTCCCACGTTTCGTTTTGTTGAAGCACTCATTTCTTCATTTATAGAGAGTAACCAGTTTTTCGTTTCAGCACGTGTGACAGCCTCTTCAAAAGTAGTAGGCACAGTATCCACAACTAGCGCAGAATCATCGTAGCAACTTGGTCTGCGCAGCAGGTCTCGATCACTGAAATTGTCTTCCTGGAACTGATGCTAGTTGAATCTCTTCCAGTTGAGGTTCTACTCGTTCAGCTGCTTGCTGCTGTACTAATGGTCTTAGTTCCACTGCTGCTTCTAAATCTGATTGACCTTGATGATCAAAGTCAAGTTACACCTGAGCTACTGGTAGTTGGTTTACATCATTTTCTGGGCATGGTTGATTTTCATAACCAAAATAAAGTTTCCCCTTATTGTTATGAAAACCTTGCTCTGCCATTTCAGGTTTCTCATTGAAGATTATCTCATAGCTGACATGTATTTTTCGAGTCTTAGGATCCCATAGTTGATAATTCCTTGACTCTTCATGTTAGCCAATAAAAATCATTTTCTTGCTCTTTGGATCAAACTTCTTGCGTGTCTCCTTGGGTATATGCATGAATGCATTACAACCAAATACTCACACATGTTAGAGTTCTGGCTTTTCATTAAACCACCTCTTGTAGGAAATCATTCTGACAGATTGTTTTGAGATGGTTTGATTCAAAACATAGACAGCTGTTTGAACAACTTCAGCCCATAATACTTCTTAAAGATTTTTGGCTAGTAACATAGATTTGGCACTTTCACAAAGGATACGCATTTCACGCTCAGCCCAAGCATTCTGCTCATGAACATACGGTGTTGACAGCTCATGAACAACTCCTTTGCTTTTCAAAAAAGCATTGAATTCATTTGACAGGTACTCTTTGCCATTGTCTGTACATAGAATTTTTATGTTGTTGTTGCTGGTCTGCTTTGTCACAAAAGTTTCATAATCTTTGAACTTTGCAAACGCTTCATGTTTGTAATGCAAGAAAAATACAGAGCAGTATCCCGAGTATTCATCCTTACACAATAAGAAATACTTTGAACCAAATAGTGAATGTACATTAACTGGACCGCAGACATCCGAATGAATATTTTCATCGGGATTATCAGCTTTCGGTCTCTTGCTCAATGGGTGTGGTTTGCGGGCAAGCTTTCCCATATCACATGCTTCACAGAGACAATTGGATTTGTGATTCATTACTAAACCATTAGCTGTATCAAATTTTTCCGTTGCATTAATTGAACTGACATTAATGTGACCCAACCTGTCGTGTCACAGCTTCAGGGAGTCGACTTCTGCAACATCACACTTTGGAGAAACTTGTACCTTAAAAAGCATTCGAAACAGCGATCCATGATGGACCCCTTTCACTGATAGGGCACCACTTCTTTCTCGGACCTCACAGTGATTATGGTAACTGTGGAGTGAGAAATGTTTGTCTTTGATCGCTCTCACTGAAAATAAATTTCGTTTCAAATCCGGAAATAAAAGCACATTGGTTAATTTTCGGTTGACCTTTCCACGCACTTCTGCAAGAATATATATTGTGCCAATACCTGCTACAGGTAACACCATGTCACTTGCAATTTGAACTAACTTTATCTTACCAACCGGTCTGAGTTCACTGAAAAAATCACAGCGAAAAGTCATGTGCAGGCTTGCACCCGAGTCTGCCAACCACACAGATTGGTCCTCATCTGTCGTTTCTAAGAATAAAGCTGAAATGTAACACACATATGCAGATGCAGAATCATCACTCATTTTTCTTCCTCATCTGCTATTCGCTTTTCACATTCACGATACCAGTGACCAATCTTGTTGCAGTACTTACAAGGATGTCCTTTTTTCAACTCTTCAATACTACTGGAATTAACCTTCTGGTAATTGGATGACATTTTTTCTTGTTTATCTAGTTTTAGCTGCAAGGCTTTTACCTGCAGCGTAAACGATGAAGACTCTTCTTTCATTGATGTCAATCTTTTGTACTCACAAATTATCCTTGCGATTAAATTCTCCTTTTTTCGCTCATTTTTGCGGTGCAATCCCATGCCATGGTAAATGCCAAGAATCTTGATGGCAAACTGCTCAGCAGTTTAGACATCACGGCTGAATCAGGTGGTTTTTCACCTGCATCATCAAGCTTCTTACAGATGGTTTCAAATGTTTCTAGCTCTGTCGCGACAGGCACGCCATTCTTGATCCGAAAATTGTAGAATTGTTTCCAACAATCTTGTTTCGCATCTTCACTTGTATCTCGATACAAAGAATGTAGTTTATCCTAGATCTCTTTCAGTGTCCTACAATTTATTAAATTCACATGAAATGTCCAATCTACTTAGTTCAATAAGATCACTGCCGTTTTTGACTTACACTTTTTCCATACTTTCCACGCGTCGAGTTTTGCTGCTTTGTAGGGCTCTGTATCGGTCCCTTCAACAAATTCTACCAAATCTTGAGTATCAAGTAAGGACGACACACAAAATTTCCACAATGTGAAATTTGTGCCATCGAATTTTGTGAGATAATATGTGTCCTTCTTCATCATTGCTGCAAGCAGAGAAAAGAAAATATACTGGACGCAATATACACCTACTACCTACACCTAGTCATACACAAACAAAACGTACAAAATTTATCTCAACTCGCACTTCACAATATGACAGCGCAGTGGAAGCGTGCTAGGCCCATAACCTTTTAAGTTATTACTGTTCAAATATAAGCATACCAGCTTTTATTTCTTCACTGTACTGTTATTTATTTTATTATCCACTAAACGAATATATATTACTGAGTGAATTTTGTCAAATTACTGAAATTAATTAATCAATTTGGAGATCACAAAACACAGGACAAACATTATAAGTCTGTTAAACGCAAGTGAAAATACAACACATGCATGCGCAACAACACAATATACCAGAGAGAGGAAAACAACTAAATATGTCTCATCATAGTCAAGAACTAAATAATGTCAACAATTTTGTATAATAATACATTTTAATTATTTCATGCAATATAGTAAATCTTGTTGCCACAACAATGAAACAAAAGGACGTTTTATTAATATTTTATGAATCCTTAGGGAAGTATTATTAGAAGTGTTTTGTAACACTTTTGATTATTTTGTATTACTAAGAAAACATAAGTTAACATTAGTGACTTTCAACCAATGTTTGCAATAAAAATCTTTTGCTAGCTGTCAGTTCTCACCACTCATACACTGGATAGCTTCTAAAAGCTAGCTCGAGCTTGGTTCTGAAACAGAGAGTGAGAGAGGGGAAAGAGATGAAAAGAATGCCCATGAATAAGTATATAGATGAAATAAGCAAAATTTTAACTGCCTCTCACTACCATGGAATAATTTTTGTCAATTATTATCGACCCCCCCCC
>CABEEJ010007240.1:0-20265 GCA_901482245.1 Timema douglasi | reverse complement strand
CTCCCCTTTCCCCCTGCCAGAAACTTTCAACCAAGTCTATAATGTCTCTTTCTACTACTAAACCTCAAACTCATATACTTTACCTTCTTCCCAAAGTTCACAAAGGAATCCTCCCACTGTCAGGATGTCTCAATGTGTCTGGTTGTGGTTTTCCTACAGAAAGAATATCTGCCGTTGCAGACTCTCCCCTGCAACCTTTAGTAAATGAACTTCCATTATACATTCAAGACACCAAACATTTCCTAAAGCACCTGCACCTAATTTGGAAGCCATTCACTAAATCCTTCGTCACAATTGTTGTTACTGCTCTATATACCAACGATTGGAAAACAACAGTTTCTGTTACCCTAACAAACATCTACAAATCAAAGGTAGTGCTATGGGTACTCTAATGGCCTCCTATGCCAAGTTCTTCATAGATCTACTGGTAAAACGTTTCTTATGATTATGACTCGTCAAAACATTAGTATGGTTCCGGTATATTAACGCTATGAGTTGGACATATTCAAGAGATATGCTCAACAACTTCCTGGAAGAAATTAACAATTTCATTACTCTCAAATTCACACACAGTAGCTCACTACAGCAGGTCACCTATTTGGATGTTAATGTCTTCAGTGAGAAAAATACAATTCACATGACAATCCACAAAAAAAACTACAAATAACCAACAATACCTCCATTACCGCAGCAGCTACATCTTCCTATACTAAGAAGTCTTTTGCCTACAGCCTGGCCATTAGAGCCTAACACATATGTTCAGACACTGCTGATTTCACATAGTATCGCAACAAGCTTTTTTCAGCTTTCAAAAGAGAGGGTACCCTTCAATTTTCATTGCTACTCAAATCTCCAAAGCCCTTTCAAATGAATCGACACATTAGATACAAATTTTTGAATACATTCCTTTGACCCCCAAAAACCATCTGGGACAGCAAAGAATCAACACTATCCTTAAGAATGGTTACAACTTTACAATTCCTTCCCCTCAGACACAAAACCTTCTAGGCTCTCCTCCAAGAATCTCTTTCAAACGGCCCCCTAACATTTACAAACTTCTAATACAACCAAAAGCACCAGATCCCAACCAAATTTCTACTTTGATCGACGCAGCAAAAGGATTGCAACACATCCAACTTATCTACCATCTTTAATGTAATTTTTGTGAGGTTGAGTACATTTGACTCACAAGAGGATCTCTGAAAATATGCATTAACAATCACAATTTTGATAGCAACTACAAAAAATCTATATAAACCAGTTTGTTCCCATGCTAACACATACACTAAAGACTATGATTGCTGCTATACCACCAGAGTACTCAAAATATTCCCTACAGCTACTTGCAACAACTCTCAGCTTAGGCAATGAGAACTTGCACATCAATGGGTAACCAAAGTCAAACTACTTGGAATAATCTATTTTTAACAAAAAAATAAAAAATATTTTATTATTTTTATAGCACTGTGTCTTACTATCCATTTGGGCTATACACACGCTTATGTACTAATTATGCTAATGGGTTAGGGATAAGGAAGGTGGACTTTTGAGGACCTGTACCCACATTTGTGTGGAGAGTGGCAATCATTTAGGGAAACCCAACCTCTGGACCCCCGACTGGAATCGAACCACTATCTCATCATCGGCAGTATAGTTTATTGAGAGAGTAATGCCTTAGACCTTGCCGCCACCGAAATGGGTACTATTTTTATTATTATTTTCTTTTTTAATTATTATTATTGCATTTCAATTTTAATTCTTTCTAGTCAAGCCTCCAAACTGATTCATCAATTTGGCAACACTGCAAATTTTTAATTCTTCAAGCATGAAGTACAATATTACCTTCTTTTTGGTTTATGTATTATTTAATTATGTGTTGTGTCTTTATTTGAAAAAGGAATAATTCCGAAAATCCAAAAACAATATGTAAATTTGAAAATTTAATAAAGTTGAAAAATGCAAAATAAAGAGATAAGCGAGTTTGTCCCCATCTAGGCCTAATCTAACTATCCTTTCAGGTTGGCTTCCTTCACTGTCACTTACTTTACATTGTCTTCTTATATATTTCCAAGCCATTGGTCAATAATTTATTTTATTACTAAAAGAGTATGATATTCCTATAAATACCTTGAATCATAAACACTATAGTGAAAGAAAAGACTTTTAAGACAACAACAAATTTGTTAATGTAAAAAGTGTATTTTGTTCAGATTTAAACCAAATTTTAACATTCTCCAATATTTTTGCTAAATGTTTAAAGAATTTGCCATGACAAAGCTTCTAAAGAGCAAGTGAGTTATAAATAAGATGATTGATGTAGTACAATTCAACATATTACCAATTTAAGAATGAGATTAGTAAAATTTCTCCCGATTTCATAAAATGTTATTCCCTTTTATATCAAACAAGTAAAAATAATAACAAAAATCTTTCTTTGATAATTGCATTAAATCAGAATTTACATAATACATAGGTAGAAAATTACATCCACATTCTCGTTGTTACACAATAAATTTAATCAAATTGAAAAATTCACATATTAAGAGCATTCCAATTCTCTGTTTTTATAATGAAGATTTTTTAAAACTAAGATATACATAAAAATCAGTATTTAATTAGATGCTCAGAGATACTTATTATTTTTCCAATTCTTTAGGGGTTAGTGAAGAACAAAAGAACCAAAAATAATTTTAGGATTGGGAAATACAATAACCAGATCTAGTTTAGACAGAAAACAAAAAATGGCTTCAAACTGATTATTGTTTCAACATTGTACATGTACCTAAGTTGGATTTCTGTAAAAATTCAAACAATGAACTCTATTTAAAATGAACTAAAAAATGTCATTTCTATAATTACATTTTTTCACAGTGCAGTATTGCCCCCAAAAATTAACAGGTACTGATGTCTATACCATTATTAAATGGGTCTAGTTGTTAAAACCACTATTTTTGGGAAATTTTCTGAAATACTGGATGAATTTAAAATTGGTTACTTTACAAAATATTTTGCAGTTGTGAAATGCAAACATAGTTTTGTATTATATTAAAGTGTTAAAGACAATTTTGTTGGATTCTTTAATTGTTAAAAATGTTATTGACTATGAATTTATATATATTTCTTTTTGTAAAATTTTTTGGTACACACAATAAAAGACACAAATTGATAAAATTCCTAAATAAAAAATAAGTGAAGTATAAATACAAAAACCTGAAGGCAACATTTGTTTTGTTTTACTCTCCTGGTTTAATTCGTTAGCTAATTCATTTTTATAAAAAAAATTAAAAAAGTAAAAAAAAAAGTTTATAATTGAACTTGAATTGAGTTTAAAATTTACATCTTGTTATTTTTCTTTAAACATCAAAACAAGTTTTTTAATTTCCTATATACAAAATTTATTCCTTTGTAGGCACAAGTGTATATTTTTTGTTAGTATGATAAATATGTATTGTGTTTGGCATCCATTATTTAATGGAATTATTATCATCAGGGTTAATTATGCTCTTCTCTTCCAGACACAAATATTTTTAGGGAGAAATCAATTTCATTCTTGTGTCATATGCATCCCAATACTGCTGCTACTGACTAAATGACTTAGATAATTTATTTCCACTATACAGAGCTCATTTATGTACACTTGTTTAAAATGTAAGTTGATATAATCTTAATTATAATAGCAGTTTGTTCCATTTATTTACAATTCTTTAAAATTGATCTTAATTATAATAGCGGTTTGTTCCATTTATTTACAATTCTTTAAAATTGATCTTAATTATAATAGCAGTTTGTTCCATTTATTTACAATTCTTTAAAATTAATCTTAATTATAATAGCAGTTTGTTCCATTTATTTACAATTCTTTAAAATTGATCTTAATTATAATAGCAGTTTGTTCCATTTATTTACAATTCTTTAAATTCATTATGAAGCTATAAACATTTAAAAACTCTTGATTTTCTTTGTCAAGATACTAATAATGCATCTTGTAATTTAGTTTAGCATGAAGTGTGTTGATCTTTTCCTTGTCCATAAATAATCTATTTAAAAAAAATAGAAAATCATCACTAAGTTCTCAAATTTGTTTAGTGTCATATTTTTCATCGGTAATATCTTTGTTCATCTTAACAAGTAAATTTTTATATAAATGGTTAGGGTAAGAAAAACATAAACAAGGAAGAGATGTGGTAGAAATTGTAGACATAAAAATGAATTAGTCTTACATAAGTTTGAGATCTCACACACTCATCACAGATATAGAAATAAAATATCTCTTACACTATTCGTGTCTTGGTTTAGGGTGACCGCACAAGATAGACAGTTGGTGACAGACAATTTTATCTGCCAAAAAGTTCACTATCAAATGGACACGACAGACTAAAAAGATGGACCTACACAAAAGATGTGACATGTGCCATTTTTTCAACCGACTTCACACGGACTTGATTGTCAGTTGCCTGTCCGGGTAGGAATGGGAATCCTGTATTCAAGTTTGGGTGCACATATGAACTACAAATAAATCTGACTTACATTTTTGTAGTACTATACAAAGTATGCACACAGCTTTATATGGTGTGTAAGCTATCAGTTTGGAGAGCCCACTATATTCACGTGTGTTTTCTTTTTTTGTTTTCAAAATTCAAAGCTGTTGTAGAATGGAAATTTATTGTGACAAGTTAATTGATTTAGTGCAAAAATACTGTGCATTGTATGACCTGACGGTGGTCGGTTGCGTGTGCGTCCGCTAGAGGTCTGCCTAAAACGTCTGACTGACTGTCGGTTGTGTGCATTGTACTGCCACCGACTACTACAAAATTGTCCGTCATGTGCGGTTGCCCTTATATCCTTTATTTGCTGCCATTTTTTAGTCTCATGGTTTTTATTAGTAATATTTAACTGGCTGGTCTTTTTGCTATTAATTTTTGGTCCATCACTTTGAGATCATGCCTACTTCGTACAGCAAATTTCGCAATGGCAGCAGCTGTCACATTGGGTGTGTGTCGAAGATCTAATCGTGTGAGAGCATCACAACGAGCTAGATGCTCTAGACTTGAGTCTGTTAGCAATCTACAGCTGGATAAATCCAGTTTTTGGAGTGTAATAATCGTAGATGCAGGAGGGGTAGCCAATTGAGCTACTCCAGCATCGGTTATTCTGGTACATGATGAGATATCAAGGAATGTTAAGCGTGGAAGATGCTGTGTCACATATCGAAGAGACACATCAGAAATATCACACCCTGCTAGTTTTAATGCTCGAAGGCTTCTCAAGCGGGATTTGGTGTCAACAAGCCCGGGCCTTGAGTCAGGTGGAGGGCTAAGAATGTCGCGTAATGATGCATCATTGAGACCAGAAACAAAACTCAAGTCTAGCAGTGCTAAAGGTGGACACGTACAAGTCCTCAGAGCACTCACACCAGCCCAAGTACAGCCTTGGAGAGACAATTCTCTTAGCTGGGGTAACCTACCCGCCAGCCAGGCTAGTTGTCTTTTAGCAATACCACTCCAATCCAAAATCAAAACTTCTGGTTGACGCCTGGCGATTCCAGCTAAGTGTGATGCTGTTGGATGTTTGTGTGAAAGGTCCATTTTCCGCCACAAAGATGGTTCTACACTACAACGGGCCCAAGTACGGCAAACCTGGGCACACCGGCCCACATCAGCTGGAGAAAGATGTTTAAAAACTAAAAGAACTATTTCTTGCTCCAATATTAAACTTCCTGGTAATCTAACATCTTTTACACTGTTGGTTACTATTCCAAGATTAGAACAACCTTTGTTTCCTCCTGAAGATGGCCTAACAATAAAACTAGCTCTCTTAAGAATTTTTGTCGAGTTTCCTGCCAATTGATGAGCAAGTTGAGTGCGAAGTGCTAGTTTTCGGGGTTCTGCAACAGCTACCAAATTGTTGTTTGTTAAGGGTGAACCCATATCTTCTGAACCATTACTAACACTTGGAGGCAATGATGTGGTTTCATCTGAGTTGGAGGGCTGAAAATTAAAATGGGTTAAATAAATATACATAATGATCAAAATGTTATCAAAATAATCAACCCAATAAATGGTAGTTTTCCTTGTTGGATGACTAGAAACGGGTTCAAAGTTTTTCAAACATATAATACGAAATCCATTTAGATATATTAAAAGACTTGTTTAGAGAAAATTATAAAGTTAACCGAGCAAAACTTAAAATTAAGCAACCAAAATAAACCACATTTACTTTGATGGTAATTGTTGTAATACCTCAGCTGGAGAAAGTTCTTGTGGTTCTATTTTTTGTCTTTTCACAGGTCCATCCTCAAATGATGCTATGGAATGACCAAACTCATCCAAAGTTGTATCACTGTCTGCTTCAATACTTTCAGTCTTTATTCCATCTTTGCAGTCCAGCATTGAGTTGTTATCACTACTTATAGACATTCGTCTTATATCCGATGATTTCTGGCGGGCACGAAAATGTCTTGGCTAGAAAATACAACATAAACTTAATTATTAGAAGGTGTAGTATACTTAACATAATCAACAAATACATATATCATTAACGACAATGGATAAAGCCATATCATTCTGTTAGTTCAAATGAAAGATGAGATATCAATCTATTTGTGTATGTAATGCTTTTAATGTTAACTCCTTCTGAACACAAGAAGGAAAGTCAACAGCAAGTATGTTCTATCATTCTTTACCATTTTCCTTTTTCTGCCCTTTTGTTTTTTTGGTTTTCTCTTTTAGTAAGTTGCGTTGCGCGTTTCACACTCCTCCCTGATTAGTTCCGATAGAATGAAACCTGGATTGGGTGGTGACGATCAATTTTCTTTAAGAGGCAACCATTACCTCTTTGTCCATTGGCAGCAGTGTAAAGTGTGAACTGTGTTCTTCTTTTCATTGTAAAGGCCATATTGTGTTCGTCCCCTTTTTATGTTTCTATCCACCTTTCCTATACCTTCTTCCAAATATAATACAATTACCTCATAAAGTGAAAAGAGGTTTTCCTTATAGAGTTATGTTCTAGAATTAAGTTAGTGATAGTTGGTTCATAAAGTGCAGGATAAATGCGCTTAATTAAACTATGCTGGTGTAACAAGATTAGTGTTTTAACAGCGGGACCCACGCGCTCTCATTGTTTACCCTGGCTACACTCCTGACTACCTCTGTCTCCCTCATTGTCTGGCAGGTAGGCAGTGGCCTTTTCACTTGACTAGGGGATTAGAGGGGCATGGGGGAGGACGGAGACATGTCTGGAGGGGTCTGGGTCCTTTTAATTCTAGAAGTGGAGGATTCTATACCCTTAACTGGCACCACCCCTATGTATATATATATATATATATATACGCTCAGCGATAGCCAGGTGTGCTCACTTCTTGGTTCTCAACCAGCGAGTCCAGTGTTTGTGTGGTGCGTGCCGGTGTAGTGTGTATGGCGCTGGGAACTGTGGCGGGGTGTTGTGAGTGTCTTTAACAATGAAAGTGGATTGTGTCGTGGGCGGGCGTTTTGGGAGTCTGATATTTGGATGTTTGTCTATTTATTCAGTGTTTTTTGTTAACAAGCTGTTTACTTGATTTGATGAAATTCTATTTTATGTGTTTCATTTGTGTATCGATTTACAAACAATTTCCTATATTACCTGAGTCAGTGAACTGTTTGGTTATAATTGATCCAGTATAATTTTATTTTATGTGCTTTCATTTGTTTATTAATTTAAAAACAATTACTAGCATTACTTAGCTTAGTGAACTGCTTAGTTATAATTTATTTAGCGTTATTCTATTTATTATGTGCTTATTGGTTTATTAGGCTGTGGTCACTTTGGATGCAAGCTTGCACAAGTAAACTGTATGCGGGAGCGTGCATGAAGAAACAAAATTCGAGTGAATCCATCTAAACCCATGGTGGCGCGCCCGAGCTGGTCACACTGAGTGCGAACTGGATGCGCAAGCTTGTACAAGCTTGCCGCGGATCAAATAAATTTGTTTCTTCATGCACGCTTGCTGTATCGACGTGAGAGTTATTTTATTTCCCTTATTTTCAAGAGGTGATAGTTTTGTTCTTGGGCGTTTGTGTTTGTGTTTACGAAGGAAATATATATGCTAATAGCATGCGTTGAAGCAAGAAGGACCATCTGGGATGCCTCTTCTAAGAACCATAGCAACAGAGACATTATAAATTAACTGTGGGCGGGGATAGGAACCATATTGGATATTCCAAGTAAATAATGATATATTTGAAAAACGGTGAAAAAACTTTATTTCAACTTAATTATTGTTGTTTTAACCATCACAAAAATCACAAAATAATATAACTACCTACTGAATAGTTATCCTTCATTATTAGTAGTTAGCCTATGAAAGTTTGAACAATGTTTGGGTTATTTGGTATTGAAGTAATGTTTAAAAGCATCTCTGATTTTAATTGCCTTTTCAGTAGCTCTATTGTATCTACGCAAGTCATCATTTGGCCGGTAGTCTCGAAGGAGCTGTGTTTGGTTTTGTGCAACATAACTATCCACTTCTGCACTGCCTTATCTATCAATAACAATTTTATGCAACAAACACAGACATTTCAGAATCACGTCTACATTAGCCAGCATACACTGAATTTCAGTTTTTAGAACTCGCTATTTTCTCCATCTTTCTCTCTATTCTCAAAATAATCGTTAACCCATTCGTCCCTAAATGGCTCTTTATCCATCATTAAAAATTTCAACACACCATTTTCCATCACAAACTCTTCTTCGCCCGATGACTCCATCTTGACAGCTCACTGGAGTGATTACTTGCACCTAGTTGCAGCCAATGTGACCACTTAGTACACCCGCAAGCTGCTTGCACACGCTTGCGCAACCTAATACTTGCGCAAGCGTGCATCCAAAGTGACCGCAGCCTTAATTTACAAAAAAAAGTTTGTTCAAGTTTTTTCCTAAAAAAGACTAAAATATACATGCTGCAAAAAAAGCTATCATTTGTGAATTTTATTGAAAATGAAAATCTGTGGACATTAGTGAATGAAAAAGCTGCCTGATATAAATATAGGATTGTACTTCCAAAATCAAATAAAGCCATTATTATTAATGAGGAAATAAGTTTGTTTTAATTTTTGTAAACACTAGTTTACAAACCTGTTTGTTGTTTGAAATGCCAAATGGTATGGTTTATTAGGGAAATTACATTTTAAAGAAGTTAAACCAATTAATAGATGAATATTAGTTTGATGAATAGCATACCCTATATTCTACATTCTTGCCCTCTTTACAACACTTTGGGCACTCCCAACTGTTTGGTAAGTCTTCATTCACCACTCCCTCCAGCTCTGGACACTGCAACAAATAACAATTTGTAAAGGCTAAATCACAAAAATGGCTGGCTTATAGGGCTTAGAATTAAATCAACAGTATACAAATGGAACAAACAAATTAATTACTTAAATTTGTTTGTTTAGTAATTCCTTTTACAAGCGATTAACAGTTGAATTATTAATGCTTTGGATAAAACATCCAGTAAATTATTGTTGTGCTCTCCTTCGTGCCTCCTTATTGGGTACTAAATTCTAGTGTTATCATTGTTTACCTCACTCATTCACGCCAGAAATCAATAATATTTGTTACTTTTCTCCAGTTCTCTTTAAATGTCTGGACGTTGTTTGCCATGGGATTATTAATAATGACATGTAACTGCAGTTTTACACAATGTGAACACAGGTCTATAAATTAGGTTTGATTTATTCAAATGGAATGACACTCAATTACCCTAAAATTGTTACAGTCGTAAAAAAAAAAATGTTTAATACGCGGCAGCTTTAAAGTTGGGAATTGGGATGTTTGTGTGCCGTGGACCTTAGCTACAGTGGAGTTTCAAGCCAAGTGACTTGGAAGAGTCCTTTTCCTTGTTTATAGTCTTACAAGGCTTCTAGAATCTTTCAATTTCAAGAGACCTCACCATGCCTTCGTCATCTTTTAGAAATGAGAGAGAAAAAAATATTTGAGAGAGACTTGTTCACAAAATACTTGGAAGAGGGGTGGACCTGTTAACAAAGCCAGATTTTAGGACAGTGACAAAGAATCTTGTCAACAACATAAAAAATAAAATAAAGTGACCACCAAGGTTTGTTAAACTAACAGAGAAAATTTTATAACACACATGAATTTATTAAGTCTAATATTATAAAATTGTTCATTAACTTGAAATATATTAATGGTGAGAACTTTTGATTTGGAATATCACAAAAGGGAAAAATATATATCATTACATTATAAATCACGCCTATCTCACCAGTTCTTCTACCACCTGAAAACTAGCATTTTCACTCCAGATACCCATTCTCTCTCTGGGGGGATTGACCATTGTGAAGAACACAACCTTATGAGTCTTGAGTATGGATGAGGTCAGTTAATACAGAAAAGCTATAACATAGTTTTTTGAGTTCCACCAATGAACCTCTATTGTGAACTACATTGGAATGCATTTATAAACAAAGCTTAGTAATTACTCTTTGGTTTGGCTGAAAACAGTCGATTTTCTTGGACTGCAACCATGCAAACTCCAAATTTTGAGCAAAATTAGATGTTCTAACAAATGTCATCAATATCTTCTTTTGTCAGTAACATCATCATGAACGGTTTCCAGCCTGTGGCCTGTGGCCAGGTCTGTTAAGTAAAATGCCTATATCTCCCTGTGTCCTTTCACCATTCTCTTCCTTCCTTTCACTTGCACACTTACAACTATCTGTTCCTTCCATCTCTTCCTTGGTCTACCTTTTGGTCTCTTCCCTATATATTTCATATCCATTAATCTTCTTGGAATCCTCTCCCCTTCAATCCTCATTACATGTCCATACCATCTCATCCTTGCTTCCCAAACTATCTCATGTACCCCCTGTATCCCAACTTTTGACCATAGATCTTCATTCCCATGGCCTCCAATTTTCTTGTTTCTCTTACATCCATGTCCAAGTTTCTGCTGCATACGTAATTATGGGTATGAAGTATACTCTGTACAACACTTCCTTACACTTCAGAGGCGCTTCTCTTTTCTAGAGTAGGTCTCTTACACACCTGTAGAAAACCTCTTCCTGCTGCCCTCGTCTTACTATATCTTCTCTGCTGCCCCGTTTTGTGTAAATCACACCACTTTTTTAAAATCTATTTCATCCAGTTCTATCACCTTTCTTGGTCTTGGTCTCTGCCTAGTCATCACCATCACTTCACTTTTCGGCATAATACGTTTCATTCCACACTCTTGCATTTCCTCATTCCATTCTTGCAGCTATTCCTGTACTTCCTCTTCCTTAACCTCCCATACCATCAAGTAATCGTCATACATAATTGCTTTAATTTTCTCCTCACCCAGTATCCTTGCCACTCTATTCATGATCATTTCCATCTCCAATATAAATAGTAATGGCGAGAGGGTGCTCCCCTGCTTGACTAAATTTTTTAATTGGAACCCCTCCGCCCACTCTTTCTTCGTCTTTAAACATCTCACATTATTTTTATTATTATCATCATCATAAATATTCCTTACTCTCCTATCCACTCCTCTCTACTCCATCTTCCTATATTGATTTCCAGACTTTCTTTCTATACACACTAGCATATGGTTTTTTACATCCATGAATGCCATTACCAGATCCTTTCCAAACTCATATCTCCATTAATCAGCTATCTAATTCCAAATATTAAATCTATCATCAAACTCTTCCCTTGAACAAATGTTGCTCCTCTCTCCATCCTCATTTTACACTTTTCCTCATTCTTCTTTCCGGAATCTTTTCATACATTTTCGCACATTGACACATCAGTACCATGCCTCTATGATTATCTCCCTTCTTCCTATTCCCTTTCTTGAATATTGGTAATCTAATACCTTTTGTACAATCCTCTGGCACTTTCTTCTCCTTTAACACTGCCCTTACTTCACTATATCACCAATGTAGACCCATTTATTTTACATAGTTTTGTAAGTTAAGCATTTTACACAATAAACAATAGGGATGTTTTAAGAAACAATCCAAACTCAAAAAAATTGTGAAAGTTTCTTCAGGTTTATGATATAATTGTAGATATGTAGATAGTAATAGACACATATTGTAGTATTTAAACCTCTACGCAATAATAATCTTTAATACCAAGGATCATATTATAATAATACACAAAAAAGCATATTTTTGTTTATTTCACTAATATTATTCTTTATATTCATAGTTATACATATGTTTGGTAGCATATATTCTAAAATACAAATTACTTGGTGGCCTTGTTGAAGATTAATTCTATCTCTCATTTAAAAAAAAAATATATGTGTAGACAAGTAATTGTTTTTACAGTAAGTTGTTTTTATTTCCTTTTTAATTAAGTAACAATAATGTATTAATGTCTAATTAATAGCAGGAATTACTATTCAAGCTATGAGATTTTACAAAAATGTTGTAACTACAATGTGATTCAATAGTATTTAAGTATGATTGGCACCAAGTCAATGGAATTGTTTCCTGAATCTATAAGAATTCAATCTGATATTTTGATAAGTTATTCATGTTATATATCTCTTCACTGGGAACATTCATATTATTCCACTAAGTCAAATAATAAAAATTAAATGAGGAACTATAAATAGTTTTAAAATATTGCTATTTACATTTGGTATCAACTCTACAGTTACCCTGAAAGGTCCTACCTTGACTGCTTACACAATGAGGATTTCTTTACAAGAAAATTCTTATCATAGTAAAAATAGTGGAAATACTAATATTTAGACTAAACTAAATTAAGTGTTCAGTTGGGAACACTGGGGAAGAGTGTGAGGCCACATATGATCTGTGACAAACAATAATGTGACATTGTTGAACATTGAGATGAATCAGAATTAAAGTATTCATTTAACAAGTGCTTGATTAATGTTATATTTATATTAAATAAAGTGTCCACTTATTATGGAGTATTAAATTGTAAGTGCTTTGGTATCAAGATAGAAGGTCTTTTAATCACTTTTCAAGAAGTATAAGTATTATTCAGAATATTAAACTAAGCTTAACTTGACTTTAAAAAATAAAATCAATTCATGTGTTTGATATACCTCACTTCAAAATGTTTTTGTGGCAGGCAATATAATATAGTGAAACGGTTTTAAAAATGATAAATTATTAGCTTAAAATTATCTCATGATGTATATCATAAATGAAAGAAATAATACCTGTTTTGCAACACAGTCTGAATGGATAATCTCATAGCAAACACTGCACTCCATTAAAGAACTTGGAATATCTCGGTTCAACTTCTGAATGGGTATCACAGGTTGTTGACCCCAACCATCCAAACCACATGTAACACAGGCAGCTGTCACTGGCAGCATTGGCTAAAACAAACAGTCAAATTGATAAGATTCAACTAAATTCAAGAGAAAAATAGCCAATTTTGCAAACTTACAAGTATTTCAAATAATTATTTGACCACAAAAGATCATATTGTTCAAAGCATATTAAACTTATTCATTTAAGTTGTTGCTGCAAAAGAATTTTCCTATTTTACTGCAAACTGCCACAACTTACAACAAATAATAAAATATGCAATGTAGTGTGTTACAAAAAACTTTAATAGTTTATATTAAGAGGGATAGCCAGCACACTTATCTTAGTGATAATGGAGTAGAAATTATCTAGACTAAAAAACAAAATAAATTTTTAAGGACAAGCTTTCACTGTCACTAACAACTTCATCAGGTCAAGTGAATAGACTGATGCTCTTGGTTGGACTCCAAGGTTGACTGTCAACATTTGATTGTTTTTAAGTTATGATTTTACTTTGATTAAATAGAGAGATGGATAGAAAAACTAAAAGTTGCATAATATACATAATACATAATACATATTAGTATTATTGTTAAAAAAATTCTAACCAACTAACCTCAAATGCCCTACTTCTGTACAAGTATAAACTAAAGTCTGTTCACGGTAGGAATTGTTTTCTGAAAGGCCTTTTTCCCTACCAGAAATCTATTATATAGTAGGATATTGGTAGGAAAAAGAAAAGGACCTTTCAGAGAGTAATTCCTACCGTGAATGGAGTATAGCATGTAACATACACAATGACTTTCTAAAATTGTCACCCCTATGAGCTATTAGTACCAATTAATTGCATAGTATTATATGTGTTTAAGTTAGCAGTATAGGATTGGCTAAGACGAAAATACACATTCTTTAGTTCATGTTTGTTATGATGATTGTTATTCCCAGAACCTTATTCCAGTATTAATAGAGTGTTTAAATTGCCAATGAGGATATTTCTGAAATAAGATAATCAAAAGGAAAAAAAGAGTAATTTGTGAGTGAAAGGTAGCGTTAGTGTAAGTTTTACTAGTGTCCGTGGAACACGTCAGTGACACATATCATCTGTGTGCTGAGTCACAAGTTCAGCTGTGAGCAGTGTTATCCGTGCTTAGGTAATGTCAAAAAGTGAATTGAATCGTCTGAAATGGCTTTAGTCGGTAAATGTATAAACAAACCCCAAAATGGAACAATTTGAAGCATATATGCAGTGCCTACAGCAGTTTTTCAATTCAATGTTGTTTAAAACAATATGAAGGTACACATGTTGATGATGATTGGACCTTGTGAATACGGTGTTTTGAAAAACATACTGGCTCCAGAACATATTACAGGCCAAAATATAATGTAAATTCAGAAAGATTTATGTTTAATGAATATGACCAAAAGAATAATGAATCTTTTGGTGCTTATATTGTGGTAAAATTAAAGAGACTTCAAATACATGTGATTACGGACAATTCTAAGAAAATGCGTTATGTGATCGGTTTGTGTAGGTGTGAAATCAGTACTTATTCAAAAGCGACTTTTGTCTGAGGATGCAGTGGACTTTAAGGAAGCAGTTAGAATTATGAGCATGGAATTAGTAAAAAATCAAGCAATGTTGTATACTGTGATGCCTGTTAATTCTATAAGACAAAAAGATTTTCATCGCAGAGAAAAACTCTGGGAAACTGTTGATTCATTGTGTAAAAATTGTGGTAGAGATCATTGTGATAATGAATGTCCAGCCAAGAAGTGGTGATGCTACACATGCCATAAAAAAGGATACACGAGTGATTGTACTGAAATTTGTTAAATTAGCAATCTTGGAAAAACACTTTTCAAATAAATATCCACATAGTTTTAAACAAAAATATGGCAAAATTTTTGGATTTCAAGATAATAAAATTTTCATTATTATTATTATTATTATTATTATTATTATTAGTCTTACTACCCATTCGGGTTATACGCACTTACACTAATATGAAATGGTAGAGTGATTGTGAGATGAAATGGAAGAGCTACAGCTCAATGTGGGATTCGAACCATGGTGGAGGCCGGCATTTCACACATTCAAGAGTTGTGATTAAATAATACACATCTTGTCAGAGGTAAAGGAAGGGTTTGGCAATCGGATAAATCTGTGCCGGGACCGAGGATTGAGCCCTGGACCCCCAGCACAGAAGTCTGACACCTTACTCCTAGACCACCTGGTCACCTTCGAATATAATTTTAAAAGACCCAGTATTTGTCTTTAAAAAGTATATGACGTTCCTTTTAGATTTAAGGAAAAGATAAAAGAAGAACTTAAAAAATGGCAAGATAAAGGAAGTATCACAAAAATCCATAATTCACAATGGGCAGCCCCTTTAGTTGTTGTTCCAAAGAAAGGAGTAGCCATACGATTGTCCAGTACCTTATATCTAAGATTCAAGATATATTTGTCATTCTCACAGGGAAAGTGTTTTGATTAATAGACCTAAAGAAGCATACTTACAATTAGAAGTAAGCCAAGAATCACAAGAGTAATGGTTAAAAATACTGAATGTGGTTTGTACAGGGGTCATCAAATGCTGTATGAAATAGAAGTGTTCCAAGTATTTTTCAAAGTGTGATAGACAGAATATTGCAAGGAATTGACAATGTGGTGTGCAATATTGATTATGTTCTTATCAGCAGTGAAATAGAACAACAATCTATGAGTAAACTACACATGGTTATGAAACATCTTAATAATCATATCAAGATAAATTAGAATAAATCTGAGTTTTTTAAGACTGAACTAGAGTATCCCGGGTTTACACTTTTTTTCTGAAGGAATAAAACCTAAACGGTCTAGGGGTAAGGTGTCAGACTTCTATGCTGGCGGCCGGGGTTCAATCCTCGGTCCCGGCAAAGATTTATCTGATTACCNAAAGCTTATGTATATGTCAATCCGAGTTTTTTTTCTCTCATAAATTTGTTGTATTCAACAGATAGTACTGACAAGACATCTTGTGAATGTGAGGAATGCCAGGCCTCCACCGTGGTTCGGATTCCACGTTAAACTGTAGGTCCTTCATTTCATCTCACAATCACCCTACCATTACACATTAGCGTAATTGCGTATAGCCCGAACCGGTAGTAAGACGCGGTGATAATAATAATAATAATAATAATAATAAAACCTAAAAAATAGAAAAAAATAATATAAATAAAAAATGACCAGCTCCCAAGGATGTCATTAACTCAAATCCTATTTGGGATTACTTAATTTGTTTGCAAAATTTATTCCAATGTCATCAACTCTACTAAAATAATTGAACACTTGGCTTTCAAATAAAGTGAAGTTAAATTGGGTAAAGTTATGTGAAGAAGCTTTTGAGAAAAGCAAAGAAATGATAATAGGTCATAACTTATTAGCTCATTACAGTTTGTACAAATCCTTATGTGTTGTAACAGACACATCACCATATGGTGTTGGTGAGGTATTGTGGCATGTTATCAATAGTGACGAAAAGCTGATAGCCTTTGCAAGTGCAACATTAAACATCATCACAGAAGAATTATTCTCAATATGAACGAGAAGAATTCGAGGGGATACTTGGCATACAGAAGTTTCACAAGTTTCTCTATGGGCAACATTTTGAAATAATCACTGATGCTCAAGTGATCCAAAGAACTTTTGGTGAAAAATGAAATATTCCAACACTTGCAGCCACTATATTGCGAAGATAAACGCTGATTTTAACAGCATAAAACTATAAACTAAATATTGCAACAATATCAAGAATGTGGATATGCTATTAAGATTGTCGCTTGAAGCTTTCCTATATGGAGAGATATGTGCTATTTCCCCTCCAATATCAGTGGATAAAGTAACAAAAGAAACCACAGAAGAAAACATTATAATTGCTGTACAAGAGATGTTAAAAGGGGGATGGCCAAATAAAATGGATCTCAAACTTGTGCCTTATTTTAGGAGACGAGAAGAAATTTCCAAAGTTGAAGGTGTACTTGTATGTGGATCTTGTGTAATTATTAGAAAGAGTTTAAGATATGAAGTTTTTAGGGAATTGTATGATCATCATCCTGACTGTGAAAATGAAATTGTTAGCTAGATCAATATGTTGGTGGCCTAGCATGGATGCTAACATTGGGGATACTGTAAAAGGCTGTGAAAGTGTCAGAATTTACAAAGAGCCTTGGACAGTATAAGTATTTTACCCCATGGTCTATCACAAATATGACATTTGATAGGGTTCATGAAGATTATGTGAAGTTCAAAATCACATGACCTTGATGCTAGTTGATTGCTATTTGTTTTGGATTAAAGCATGGATTGTTGAAAGAGCTAATGCGCAAGAAACTGTATCCAAACTGAGAAAGTACTTTGCTACATTAGGCATGCCTGATACAATTGTGTCTCGTAATGGTTCGACTTTTGATTTAAAAGAATTTATTCAGTTTTGCCTAAATGATATCAGAGTAATAAAGTCACCCCTGTAGGATTCTCCATCTAAAAGTAGTGCAGAAAAATTAGTTCAAATTGTAACAGAGAAAGTGAAGAAGATGGTTTACCAAGGCCCTGAAGTTTCGCTTGACCTTTTGTTAGTAACTTGTTCTTTCACTGTAGAAATACCTAAAATACGATGACCGATAAGAGTCCTGCTTAATTAATACTGCGATTAGCTCCCAAAACAAGATTGCACATGCTAAAACCAAGCTTCAGTAAGCTACGCGACTCAACTATTCATCAATAATAACAACGGGAGTTCTTCCTAAAAGAAATCGCCAAACTAAAGATGCAGGGATATAATGAGTTTAGATGGGCAACTGGTGTCATCCTTAAAAGATGCAGTGAAGTGATATGCCTAGTTTATTTTAATAAAACAAGAATATAGTGACTTTTTCATGTAGTAGAGAAAACTAATGTGTGATGTGCCTAGCAATTAACTCCAAATAAGTGAAACTCTCGTCACCCCGGAACAACTGTTGGCTCTGCCACGGTAGCCTCTAGAAATTCCTAGACCCCCATTATCTTGAACGTGAAGAAACCTTAATGGAGAGTATGGTTCAACTCTAATAGAAATACAATCTCCAGCGTTAGCTAAGCAAAGGCCTGTATCATCTACAGTCCAGCCTACTGCTGTGGAAATTCCGAAGACACCACCTAGCCATGTCCTTCACAATTCGTCTAGGAGAAAAAGGCCCCAAAGAGACTGTATTTTTAATTTGGTGTGTTTGTATTAACCTATTTACTGTTATGGTTTCTTATTATTTAGTAAGGGGAGAGTGCATAATATAAATATGTGTTTGAGTTGACAGTATGGGATTGTGAGATAGGTGGTGGGCCCGAGTTCAACAAGTCAGCTAAGACAAAAATACACATTCTTGAGTTCATGTTTGTTAAATGAATATGTGGTTGTTATTCCCAGCACTCGGTTCCAGTATTAATACAGTGCACTAGTGGATATAAATCACACACACAACACACTAGGAAGAGCCAACTCATTGTTAAAGAATCTAGTTCATAATAAATTATTGAAGCTCTCAAAACTGTGTGTGGATATTAAAGAAAAAGGATGTATACAGCAACAAGACACAACAATTACCTTTAGGCCTACTCAACAGATCAAAGCTCCTTGAATGGGAGAAAAGCCCAGCTTAGCCTCCATTTTGAAAATTCCCACTCCCAATAATATTCCACCTGCTCTACCCCGCAAATCTCAAACGGTTACACAACCAACAAACAAGAAGATACCAGCCAGCACAGTTCTTAACTTATCTCAATACAAACAATCCAAACATAAAGACAACATTCTGTCAAAAAGCCTTACATTCTCTTCTATCCATGACTTTGACCACTTCTGCTTAGTGGAAGATGTTCTCACATTTGCCAGAAACATCTGTTATCAAATATAACTTTTCCCTGCATCCCTACAGTGCTGATGATTCTAAATCTATCAATCCTACCATCAAAAAGTTTTAGCAACTATCTAGATAGTACCCACAACCCTACCTCAAGACAACCCGGTAGAAAAATACATCAGCTTTGTTGTACAGAATATCTCAACCCTGGATTTTCAAAACTAACTCCCTAAAACTAGTAACCTGACCAAACTAATGTCAAGCCTTCTGATCACTCTGCAACAACAAAGACATCATTATCTTACCTGCATACAAAGGGTCAATGTCCAATGTCATGGACCACCAGGACTACATCATGGAAGCAGCTATTTGACACCAACATTTACATCCAGTTAAATCAGGACCTTACTGACATATATATAATATGCAACTACAACAGATTATCCAACAAGAATCGCAACATAAAGATCTCAATGAAAATATTTTGATAAATTTAACCCCCCATAAACCTGACACACCAAAGTTTTACCTATTTTCGAGAGAACTTTCCCACCCTCTGGCCAACTGATTGTATGAACACACACACACATACAAACATACACATCAGTATTTGTGGACTCATATCTTCAGACTCGAACCAAGAATCTAACATCCTATATTAAAGACGCAAATCATTTTCTATAATGCTTTCACACAATAGCCACCTCTCTATCTACCACAGCATGTCATCTTGGTCTCAATCCACATAACATCACTCTACACTAATATACCCTATGCCCACAGACTTGCAGCAATATAAGAATACCTCAACATATATCTGGCACCTGATCCACTACTGCATTCCTGATCACATTATCAAGTTTAAATTGGGAGAAAAATCACTTAAGATTTTGATGACGACAAATTATCTATAAGGTAAATAAAAGAATAGGAAACGACCGTTGAGCATTTGTTCTTGAAATGAAATAAAACATGTACATAGTTAGACTATCATTAACATTATTACAAATAATTTATTATTTAGAGGTTGTGTTCAAAAAAGGAACGTAACAAAGTTGGTGCCGTGACCAGGATTTCATCATGGTACATAACAAAATATGGAATGGTGAAATAAAGAATT
>CABEEJ010007239.1:22216-32450 GCA_901482245.1 Timema douglasi | reverse complement strand
GGTTTGGTAATCAGATAAATCTTTGCCGGGACAGAGGATTGAACCCCGGCCACCAGCATAGAAGTCTGACACCTTACCCCTAGACCACCAGGTCACCAATAATATTGTAAAGACAATATTTATTGACCTTGTGCATAGCCAACAGCTGTCCCTTATCGGTTAGGTCCACTAGCTATGAGAATTATTATGATGTCCTTACTGATATTTAAAGTTTTAATTTTTACCAATAAAAAACAACGAGTTTTACTGGATTCATGAAATAACGCTTGAAAATATTTATTTATATGACTTTAAGTGTCAAAATTAAATTCAAGGTAGTTTTATCTATTACTAGTAGAAGTACCCTGGGCAAAACTTTCCTGTGCTTTAAACAATTTTTTAAAAAATAATATCTTTTCATTGTATTTACTAGTACCCAGTTTTTAATAAATTTAAAAAATCTAGTTAAAAATTTAAAATTCCAGCTCCAAGGTGCACATGTTTGTGCACAGGGGCTAATTATTTTAAAATCTCATCCCTCTGTGTGCAGTGTATATTGATTAATACTCATGAGAGGCAAACTCTTCATTTTATTAAAGTAGATTTGTATTAATACAAAAAATTGTTTTCTTAAATTTAAATCTTCGATCATGAAAACAGAGTAAATTATTATACAAATGTATATTTTGATAGTGAATAATATTAATAATAATAAACGTATACAAACACCAGATATCAATTACATTCTATTCCTGCATCATTGAGCTAGATATCACGTTCATAATTATAATCCAGTTTTCCGGTGACCTAGGTCAGGATTACGAGACCCGATTGGGTGTGCTAAGTGTTATATTTTCCTAAATCATTTAGCGTTCCTCTTCCCCACAGGTACGGGTACATTTCTTCTAAATTCTTGCCTCATCATCCCTACCTTATTAGTGTTGCTAAATGCATGTAGCCCGGATGGGCAGAAAGACTTGTAGCAAAAAAAAAAGAGCCATATAATCTGTTTTTTAATTTAATCAAAACAAATACTTGAATATATAATTTGGTATCTTATTGTTTAGTTATAATATTTAACTATTAACTCCAATTAAGGAATATTTATGTTTAAATTAAAAATTCTAGCTAATTATTTTAATGGTTTGATTACTAAATTATTATTTAAACGATAAAGAAGAAGATTTAAGCTACTTTATTGTTTAAATAAAACTTTGTACATGTCATTATAAAAATACAAATGAGGTTTTTGTAAGAATTCTATACAAATATTAATAATTTCACTTTCATATTCAATAATATTCTGGTTACTAATCTATTTAAATGTAATAATAATAATAATAATAAATTTACCTCTAAGATCAACTGGAAAAACTATAAAACTAAATTTAATGGCATTTATATTTTTAAAGTCTGACATATTAGCCTAGTCAATAACGTGTTTGCCTATTGAGCTAAGGGTTCCGGATTTAACTACCGACATGGCCGGAAAAAAAACATCATTGGTTAAATGTCAGTTTCCTCTTTCGCGGTAATGAATTAACGTCCAGGAGATGGATGTTGTATCTGTTGTAGATGTAATAAGTTAGTTTAACAGTCGGGTATTGATATAATCAATCGGTTCAAAGAAGACACGTTAAATATCTCAGATAAAATTAAAATGGATTTTTAAAAATGAAAGAATAAAGCGCCTAAGAGGGCTAAACCTGCTTCTCAAACTACAGTTAAGTGTGGCGGGTTGCAGAAACCTTTTCTTTCTCTATTTCACCGCGTGTCTCTCTACCCGTTCGGGTGATTTGCAGATCATTAAATAAATATGTTCATCTCAGGTAATTTGGTCAATATGACGGGCCGCTTGCCTATTCTTGGTTATTACGACCAATATAAGGATCTATTTTAGTGTTTACTGATACATTTAAATGGCCACTGGCGTGCTTTTACTCTCCCTTGGCTGAGTTGTGGGTATTCCCCGCCAGGGGTGGACTGGAAGGTTCCAAGTGGCCCGGGACTATAAAGATGACAGATCCATAGCCTATATTAATAAATACCAATGAAACTATACTTCATTGAAGCTGAAAGTGTGAGGCTAGTTATTTAAATGTTTATTATTGGTAAATTTAATCACGAGGCCATTTCAGATACATTAACGATGATTACGCGATATTTAGTCAATTTATAACATCAACCTCTACTTTCTAAAGACATTAACTTCTAATTGGTTAGACAAAAGTTGTGACTCAATTGTTTATATATTAAGGCTTGTAACTCTCCGATAATTCTCTATATTACAAAGCTAAATAAAAATTTATTTTGTTTGTTTTGAGAAATTGTTTATATACAAAAAAATAAACAAAAAACTAGTTGGTTTCATATTTAATCCCATCGTTAGTCTTTCCAAATTATGTATTCAGGGAAACTTATTCACTGGAACGTTTGATTGAAATTAAATAAAAACAATCATTTAGAAATTAATTACTACCTTTATTATAGTTTAAAGCAGTTACGACAACTCATATCAAATCAGCCCACCGGGATATCTCCTGCTGTCCCGGTGGCCCAGTCCACCCCTAGTTCCCCGCTCCTTTCTCTTTATTGAGTTAAGGTTTCACATCCACTTAACTATAGTTTATTCCTTTAAAATTCACTTTCATATAATTGCCCTGGATTATGATTAGTTAATAAATAAACCAGTTATTGATGAATTAGACCAATCTGATATGATAACTAAACCAGACCAACGTTTTAGATGAGTTTTGTTGGGCTTGTTCAAGATAAATTGTGAAAATAATAAATAAATTGTCCAACACCTTACCTCAGTTGGTAGCTGATGTTCTTGGGTTTAAATCCCGGCATGGCCAAAAAATCTATCATTAGTGAAATGTGAATTTCCCCTTCAGAAAGTACAAGTTAAATTACTTAAATAAAAAACAAGTCAACTAAATTAGTAATTATATTTAATTTTAGTTTATCCCTCCCTCCCATTCCTTCCCTCTCCCCCCTCAATAAATATACAGATAAATAAAATACTTTATTGTGATTATTATTAGTAGTATTATTATTACTACTATCATAATTATTAACATTAAATGTAATTTTGTTTTTAAAATCAGTGATGAATCTCAGGTTCAAATGAGCTATCACGCTTGTTAGAACCACATCTTACTACCCATTCGGGTTATACGTTTATGTACTAATTACCCTGGTTGGGGTTGGAAATGAGAAAGGTTGAATTTTTATTAAGTGTATCCCCATTTTCATTTAAAGAAAGATTGGGAGACCATTTATGAAAAACCATCCTCAGTACACCCGACTGGGATCGAGCTACGATCTCCCCGTCATCGACAGTCTAGTCTATTGCGAGAGTAGTTCCTTAGACCATGCAGTCACCGAAGCGAGTGTCATTATTTTTTTAAATATTTAACTAAGGCTGGTGACAGACACGTTTTGATTGCTGCGACATATTTGAAAACGTCGATGTAGCGTTTCTTGGGCGTAGCGACCTCTCTCAGATTAAAAAAACGCAAAACGCTAGAGCGACCTGGTCGCAGCGTTTGTGTTGCAGTGACCAAAACATCAGTCTGTCACCAGGCTTTAAAATAGCTAATTGTACACCCTCAGCGGTGGCCAAGCTGTCTAGGGTGTTATGAAGGTATCATTTCACTATGACATAGTTTTGGACGTAGTTCTGGGTTTGAATCCCGGTCAAATTGGCCAGGGTTGTTGTTTTTTAAATCCATATGATTTTACTTGATGGTTCCCCCTCCCTCAATCCTTTCTCGACGATAATACGGATACAGTTACTTTGAATCTATCCTTCTCATAATTAGAATATATCGCTAATAACCTTGGTTTCAGTGTTGTGTCGTGTAGTGTTGCCAAGGTAAGCATAGATTATTTAAATTGTACCTCTGATATATTCTTATCAGCTAGAATAAAACATAATGATCAGGTATCAACATTCCCACGTGAGGTTTGAATATCAGAGCCTATGTATAGTGGTCAAACGGGGACAGATTTGGAGAGAACATATCCCAGGTACGGTTTTAACAAGCTCTGCTTACTCTGGCAGCACTCCACGATACGCCACTACCTTGTGTTAAACGTCCTGAAACTAAATATATTATATTTTAGAATAATTCTGAATCGCGCAACTGACAATTTCACCCCTTCTCCCGGCAGTATTTTCTCATTTCTTTTCCTCTCACACTGTTCCTTCAGATTGACGACATGGAGCGAGAGGATATAGAAAGGCTTAAAAAAAAAAGAGGGGGAGAGAATATTTTACCCCATAGTACTCATTTCGTTATTTATGTATCTTTTTTTGTGTGTGTGTGTTTTCGCTGCCTCTCTCCATTTAAATTTTTTTATTTCTCTTTGTTCTTCCTTCTCTCTCGTATTTATCAGACCCTACTCTGTCTTCTCCTTCCTGGACAGGAAAGAGAAGGAGATATATAAAGACAGACACCGAATTGGACTAAGTTGAGCATCGCGAAGGGAAGCTATAAATTTGTCAGTTTGTGTGTGTGTATGTAAGTTGTGTGTTGTTCTGGAAATGAGGCAATTTGTATGATCGAGGTCCCGTATCCAGGTGGTAGATGGCGTCTGGTGTAATATGCTGATTGATTGCCTGGTGAGGCGTATGCTCGCCAACAATACTCACATGAACATAACCTCACAAAGCTTGGATTCAACGGTTGATGCGCACAAGAAGAACGTTATAAGAGAAAGTTTTTGAATGTCGTTAGGTGGTTTAGGGAAGGGAGATATCAAAGCAGTTTGATTGGAAGGTGTGCCAACTTACGGTAACAGTCTGTAGGGTTGGTAGAGTTGTGTTTAAGTTGACAACTATGTTGAGATTAAAGTCGCCGCTCACACAGTGAAGGATCATGTGAGGTAAAAGGGGGGGCATGTGGACGACCACATAGAAAATAATCAAAAATATTGAAACTAAAGACTTAATGTTGTAAAGAGGGACTGAATTCCTATACGCAGTTCTAACTATATATTAGTCTCTTAATACAAACACTGTAAATCGTTATGTTGGTTGACCCAGAAATGTCCGCAGATGAACTCATTTTATTAACGCACATTGGATAAAGAAGATTTGGTGAGACTAGAGCACACTCCTCTTAAACTAGACTGGATATAATGTTAGGGGTGTGCAATAGTGATAATAAAGCACACACCTCTTAAACTAGACTTGATATAATGTTAGGGGTGTGCAATAGTGATAATAAAGCACACTCCTCTTAAACTAGACTGAATATAATGTTAGGGGTGTGCAATAGTGATAATAAAGCACACTCCTCTTGAACTAGACTGGATATAATGCTAGGGGTTGTGCAATAGTGAGAATAAAGCACACTTCTCTTGAACTAGACTGAATATAATGCTAGGGGTGTGCAATAGTGAGAATAAAGCACACTTCTCTTGAACTAGACTGGATATAATGTTGGGGGTGTGCAATAGTGAGAATAAAGCACACTTCTCTTGAACTAGACTGGATATAATGTTAAGGGTGTGCAATATATAGCTGGTTTTATGAAAGACAATATTTTTAAGCAGCATATGGTCAGATAATCGATTAAATTCTTGATTCTGGAATATAAAATGAGTACAGGGGGATTTAACTGCAATTTTATTATAGAGTAAGAAGGACCAAAATAACTAACATTTTAAATTCAACGGCTTTTTTACACATAGTTAATCATACCATGATAATATATTTTAAGATAGTTATCAGAAAGATCTTTGGTGGACAGTAGTAAGGAATTTGTTACAAAAAATGCAGACATTTTATTAAGGGGAAAGTAAGTAAATAGGTTTAGAAGTGAACGCTAACAATACTAAGAATTTGATCACACAGAGAACTCAGATTGGGGACGATATTATTGAAATTAATGCGAACAACATATCCTTTGCATGATTAATGAGTTTAAATATTAGGAATAATTTAAACTATAACTAACGAAGTTAGATTGTGAATTAGTAAAAGAATACAACTGGGAAACGCATGCTATTATTCGGTCAGTAAGTTGTCATTTCACATGGCTTCAAGGTATGTAAAACTCAGGATATACAAAACAATAATTTTACCAGTTGTTCTTTATAGGTGTAAAACGTGGTCTCTTTAATCACATGACGAAAACAAAAATAAGGTGTTCGTAAACAAGTTGCTCAGGAAGACATTTGTTCCAAAAAGGGATTAGGCTACTGGAGAGTGGAGGATTTTATATAATGATGAGACACATGCCCTGCATTCAGCACAGGACATTCTTGAGATAATCAAGTCTAGTAGATTACGGTGGGCAGGACATGCAGTGCGAATGGGAGAATCTAGAACTGTGTTCGGGGTATTGACTGGCAATCCAATGGGAAGATACCATTGGGAAGACCTAGATGCAGATGGGAGAATACCATTAGAATTGATCTGAAAGAGATAGGGTGTAATGAGATGGACTGGATTGAACTAGATAGGGATAGTGTGTAATGATATGGACTGATTGAACTAGCTTAAGATAGGGATAGGATGTAATGAGGTGGACTGGACAGAACTAGATAGGGATAGTGTGTAATGAGATGGACTGATTGAACTAGCTCAAGATAGGGATGAATTAAGAGGTTAACTGAATTGAATTAGCTCACGATAGGGATGAGATACGAGGTTAACTGGATAGAAATAGCTCAAGATAGGGATAGGTGTCGTACTTTTGTAAGTGCGGCCATTAACTTTCGAGTTCATAATGTCATAGAGAGTAAGTAAATACTTTCTGACCCGACTGATTATATAAGAACATGACTTACAGACTAACTTAATTCTATAGCAGACAAATACACCTAGCCCCCGGAATTTAAATCATCACTTTAAAAGTGGAAACCCAAAGTTTCATGAATTTTATTAGTTTAGTATGCAGATACGTTACCGATTGCTCTAAGGTTTTTGATGGGTGCCTGTATAAATAAGTTGATTTTTAAAAATTTATAAAAGCGAAAAAACATTTTTATAGAAAGTTTTAAACCGTTTCACTTTTCCAATTAAAATAAGTGAGGCAATACAAATGGTATATGATTATGTTTCAACTTATATTTTAATTCTCGCTATCGATACATTTTGTATTTCCTATATAATTCTATAAATGTACCCTTTAAATAATTGAGACGATATTAACGTACACAAAATAGTATATATTTCTTTGGCAGCACCCCCCTCCCTTCATTTCGGTTTCCCATTCACCCCTTCACATAAAGAGTTTCCAAAAAGTATGTTCTAGAACGTATTTTCTAATTATGTAGGCGCGGCGTTTCCCTGCGAGTATGTCAGTTCGTGATGTGTAGACTTTGTATGGACTTCCCAGCACAGCTCTGTTGTAGAGATTTATGGCTGTCGTTTCCTCAGGGGGTAGAATATAGTAAATAAGATTCCTTACTAAACTGGCAGCTTCGAGGCAGCCCACGCTTACTAAATAATACACGGAAACTTTTTTGGTGTAAGAATTTTAGTTTGCCCAGGAAATAAAAATAAGGTGAGGAACAAAAAAAAAATATTGCAGGTGTTTGCGAATGTGTTGATGGGATCTTATTATGTTCGCCTATCGAAAAATACAATTAATATAATTCTTCGGCCCGGTATGTGCCAGCTCCTTTTAAACCATCTGACACCTGGCCATCTGCAGAACTGGAGACAGTTTTAGGCTAGGCTGGTATTTAACGTGCACTTTATGAACCAACTGATTATACCAGCGCACTAGAATTTCCATGAGCTAGAGCAAAAGGACCAACCAATTTGGCTTGGAAACTTTTTTTTTTACATACCTTCTAGGGTTCTTTTATATATTACAATTATTGACATGTAACCGACGGGTTTACTTCCCCTCCGAAGGAAGTTGTGCTACTGGTTTTTATCGCTCAAGAACAATCTGTTGACCTTGGTTATGTTTTAACCCACAGGCATCGGGTCCTTGAGGCGAGAAATTTACCCCAAAACCACCGAGGTCAACGTTTGGGTTATGGCTATACACATTTACTTGTTAAACTATCTCATTTATACCATATAATTTGATAAAAGACTTAACATTTCTTTCTGCAGCACAACTCACGACGAACTTGACCTGTCAGAAACTTGTGCAAGCGCTCTTTAACCATTGTCATAGGTTGCAAAGTCTTAGACACCGGGTTGTAATTCGTACTTCACGCCAGTTCATTGGTTGAAGATTATTCCCAACCCTCTGGCCTTAAAGAACTTCAAAGTTCATGGCCATTAGAACGTAAGCTCGCCATTCCACCGTATTCCGACACCCCCCCATCCAATCCCTATTAGTAAACTCAGCATCTTTCAAAGACATTCGCACATTATCCTTTCATCAACGTCTTGGTATACCAAGAATAATTATTATAGACATTTTATTTGTGGAAATAGGTTAGAGTGAATCGTGTAGGACTGGCAAACCTTTTTAGAGTTTGTTATGTCTCCTCAATCCTTGTTTTTCATCGACTAAACGTTTACAAAACACTATTAGATAACACCATTGTATTTACTCAACCCTTGCTTTTCATTGTCTAAATCTTTAAAGTATTAGATTCACATCTATATAACACCATTGTATTTACTCAACCCTTGCTTTTCATTGTCTAAATATTTAAAGTATTAGATTCACATCTAGATAACACCATTGTATTTACTCAACCCTTGCTTTTCATTGTCTAAATCTTTAAAGTATTAGATTCATATCTAGATAACACCATTGTATCTACTCAATCCTTGCTTTTCATTGACTAAATCTTTAAAGTATTAGATTACCATCTAAATAACACCATTGTATGTTTTCAACCCTTGATTTTTATCGTTTAAACCTTTAAAGTACAAAATACACCACTAGATAACACCAGTGTAGTCACCCAACCCTTGGTTTTCATTGGTTGAACGAATACATTTTGTAAAGTCATAGACAAGTATTGTGAAAATACCGAGTTTGTAAGCAGTGAAAACTTGATGTGTATAATAGCTAAAATTATTTTAATTGTTTATCCAGTTTTACAAATAAGTTTCAGAAAATGTATGAGTATCAGAACAAACATTGTTTTTTAAAAACAGAACACTTCTAATGATGACTGATTCTGATTCAATCGATAAACGAATCAAGAAGAGGCCTGATTCAGAAAGCGAATATATCTAATACTACCACTACCCAAAGAGGTCGCAGAATCCGTCGTGAGGGGGTAGGGGGGGGGGGAGGAAAAGAGGCGAGATGGAGCCGCGAACAAGAAAATGTAGAGAAGAGAATGAAGGAGGGAGCGATGTGCCCTTGTCTATTTCGGTAGTAAACCGACTGAGTTATTGTTTCAGCGTGTCACGAATATGATATACTGTGCCATCAGGATCTCGCATTGCTCGCTTCTATCCCTCTCCCAGCCCCCCACCCCCTTCATGGGGGTCTTAGAGCTCTACTATAGTGCTGCCACCACCACAAAGAACTCACTGCGGACACTGCTGACATCTAGCGGCGAACAAATCACACAAGTTCACATGAAGAACAGCCTTGATATGACGACGGTGCGGAGAAAAGTTGGGAGGCAAGCAAGCAAGCGTTTCTGCCTTGCTTTTGCTCGGTGAATTTATGAAGCTGCAGTGTTTATTATCAGTTGCCTGACCTTCTTCCATCAGCTTCTCTGCGGTATATACTCACCCCCTTTTTTTCTTCCTAAGGGCTATTTATTATTCAGTATTATATTTTAATTACTGTAAATATCATGCGAATCCATTAATAATGTGATGTAATAAAAACCTGTTTTGTGGACTGAATGAACAGAAAATTAAACATGTTTTTCTTTGATATACTAAATGATAAGCACCTTTTTTTATAACAAATGGTTGAATTAGTGAAATATGTTTGGTTACATAAATACGTGGCGAATAGTTATTAAAAAAAAGGGGTGAGTTTGAGTTCTCCCAGTAAAATAAAAACCTTTTCCTGACGGCGTGTGATGGTTGTAACTTGATATTTCCTGCAAATCAATGGTCTCTGCTGAATGAGTCATTGACGTAACACTGCCATACATTACTCCACTCCACTTTCTAACACTTCATTTCATCTCTGCCTCTAGTTTGATTCTAGACTATGGTTAGACAGGAATTACATTTTTACTGTGGATTGAGAATGGGATCAGGAACGAGAAATTATAATTTAAAAAATGACACTTTAGACATAATTTTAGATTTGTATATATATATATATATATATATATATATATATATATA
>CABEEJ010007239.1:7015-21998 GCA_901482245.1 Timema douglasi | reverse complement strand
ACACACACACACACACACACACACACACACACACACACACACACACACGCGCCTCGGTGGCGTAGTTGGTTCACGCGCTTGTCGTGTTGAGCTCAACTGCTGAGGACGGAGAGATCAAGGTTCGAATCTCGGTCGGGTGAACTGGTGGGTTTTTTCCTGTATGGTTTTCCACTCTCCCTCTACGCAAATGCGGGTTCACTTTCTCTAATTCAACCTTCCCAATTCCTAATCCATTAGAGTAATTAGTACTTAAAGCGTATAACCCGAACGGGTAATAAGACGTGGTGCTAAATATTAATTACACACACACACACACACACTATTTCAATACTTTTCTCTCACTCAAACAAGCTTTCTCACTCAATAACACCTTTCCCCACCCCTCATTAACACATCCACACAAATTGTGCACTAGCCCCCGGGCACCCCCTCGTACCCCGCATCTTGAATACACTTGTTCGAACCGTGTGTGTTGTTTTAAATGTTCGATTGAGCAATCTAATTTCACCATTTTCACACGGTGTGGTGAATTTCACTTATTCGCCACACCTCTACATTGAACAATAGGTTCACCTCGGGGCTAAGGGTTATATATGAACCTTTTTTGAGACATGACCCACTTTGGTTTACTGCTGAATCCTATGAAACACTTTTCAGAACGATGTTTTTAAATGCGTAAAGCACATAAGCTTACAAAGGAAACCAACTATAAATATATTTTTTTTATCACAGCACTTTAGCGTTGTACACATATGTACTAATTACGTCAACGTGTTAGGGATTCTAGCCCCTGGTCTTACGTCATTATCAGAATAGTCTACTGCGAGAGAGACGCTTTAGACCATTCGACCATCGATGAGGGTTTCAGCATATCACCCACTTCGGTGGTCGAATGGTCTAAGGCGGTGCTCATAATAGGATGAATTGCCATAGACGGGGGAATCAGAGTTAGAATTCCGGTGGGTATACTGAACGTGTTTTTTTCCTAGAAAGTTTTCTACTAGGTTACCATGCAAATGCGGATACATTTCCTCAACATTTTCCTGGCCTATCCTTACAACACTCGTGTAAAACAATTATAGCATGGACTCTATAATATATTCACGACCGTAGGTTACTTGGATGACAGCTCAAAAAGTTAGTAGAATTAGTCCCTAATGTATCACTACGCCAAGAACTGATATCTGTCACTTTGTATAATTGTAATGAAAACAGATTGTAATTTATGAATGTGATAGTTAAACACAGTAATTTAGGCCAATATTATCTATAGATTTACTTGAGGTCATGCACAAAGTTTATTTATCGTTTTATTCAACTTAAAACAAATTATTCACGGTACTCTCACAAAAGGTCTAACGAATATAGCTTCAAAATAGCGACCGATAAATTTAAACTATGTAATTGAACTTTACGGAAATTAGTTCTTTACAATGATGCACTCACGTAGTGGATGAAAATATTTTATTCTATTAAATATTTTGAAATACAATAAGATAATCATAAAATAATTTATTGTATATACAAAATTACAGGTATTATCTTGTTTCCAAGTAACGATGCCTGAATTAAAAGGTATTAATGTATGTAATATATTACATATGAAAGATAACATTCCAAAACGGAGAATAAGTACTTTCAATAATAATGTTTAAAATAGTGTTTCGGATTGGGTAAAAAGGAATCATTTAAAGGAATGAAATAATGTGAGAAAACCTAATTGTACATTATTTTTAATGGAAAATATAACATTTAGTTTAAAAAAATTAACATTTATATTTTTTTTAAGCCAGTGATCTTGTACAAGTGTTGGCAACCCAAAACCTAAACATATTATTTTCGAACTGTCATCCAGGTAAAAACCTATCATGAAAATACTTTACCATAAGCTATGAGTGACTTGTGATACTAAACAAGGAACGATTCATGGTTGGGTCAGTGGTAGAGCTTAGACGCACCAAGTTAAGGGTACCGGATTCGATTCCCGTATTCAGGCATCATTTTTAAAATTTTCGAACTTATTATTATTATTATTAATAGCACTACGTCTTACTACCCGTTCGGGTTATACGCACTTACGCTAATGTGTAATGGTATGGTGATTGTGAGATGAAATGGAGGACCTACTATTTAACGTGGAATCTGAACCACGGTGGAGGCCTGGCATTCCCCACATTCACAAGATGTTTTGTCAAAGGTGAAGGAGGGGTTTAGTAATCAGATAAATCTGTGCCGGGACCAAGGATTGAACCCCGGCCGCCAGCACATAGGTCTGACACCTTACCCCTAGACCGACAGGTCACCATTTCGAATTAATAAACCATGTAGGTACGGGTAGTAAGACTTGTGAGATTTTAATTGGTCAACGTTTACAGGACATGCTAGGTTTGGAATATTTGCCCCCGGTTTTAATTTGTCTATTCCTGACGAGAGTGAACGTAGAAAGCGAACGGAGCGCACTCAAAGCAAAGCGAGAGAGAAGCGAAACTCCACTGTGGGTGCCGCAAGGGAACAGAGAGTTCTCTACCATCGCAGTAAATCTGTCAACAAGACCCTAGACCCGGGCGAGTTCTCACACAGAGTCCGTGGCCTATCCGTCAAGAAGAAGAGTTGGAGGGTCCAGGGAAGTAATTCCCTGGAGGGGGTAGCGCCCCCCCCTCAAACACCCCTTTACTAACCCAGAGTCTGTTGTATTGTTGGGAGGAGGGGACCAGATACACACACACACACACACACATAGTTTTTTTTTGTATTCGGGGGTTTAAAAAAAAAGTTTTGTTTTTGCAGAATGTAAATTATTGAGAGGGCTGCCTTGTGTGGTCAGATCTCTGTCCATCACGGCGTGACCTCGCCTTGAAGGGGTGGGTGGGTTGAGGTCAAACAACTCCCCCTCTCTCTAAGCTCCCTAAAGGGTAGGGGTGGGAGCATTCACGTTAGATCAACCTCTCCCCCCCCCTCCTGTTATCCCCACACTCTAGATTCTCGGTAGTGTGACGTCATCTGATTGGATTCCGCCTTGCGTTTGGATAAGATAATAAATATAGTCAGATAATTAAAGACAAAAAAAAACTGTTTTTGGAGGAGAATGGTAAGAAAATATATAGTAGTTAACTTTGAACAAATGCTACAACAAATATGTTATTATTATTATATATATATATATATATATATATATAAAATGCTACAACAAATATGTTATTATATATATATATATAAAATTCTACAGCAAATATGTTATTATATATATATATATTATACAATCGTAACAGTTTCTCAATCATTCTCTTGTGAACAGGAACACAAAAACAAATCGGCCGTCAGTTAACTTTCCATTAATAATAATTGTTAAGCCGCTTCGGTGGCCGCATGATCTAATCTAAGGTGTCACTCCAGCGATAGACTGGATTGCAAATATCAAGAAGATCGGGGTTCAAATCCTGGTCGGGTGTACTGAGGGTGGTTTTTTGATAAATGGTTTCCCACAAATGTGGGTACACTTCCTCTAAATTCAACCTTAACCATCCCTAAAAAATTAGCGTAATTATTACATGTTCGTGTAGCCCGAATTGGTGGTATGACGTAGTGCTAGAATAAAATTATTTAATAATATTTATATAAAAATAAATTAAACATATTATTTTGATAAATCATATGAAGCCCTCTATCTATGGATATGTGGGAGGGGGGGGGGTAGGAGGTCGAGAGGAAGACAGATGGCTGAAGGGAGAAAGGAGGAATGTGGAGGAGGGAGGAGAGGACTGACTCAAGGTGGAGGGAGAGAGGAGGCGGGGGAGAGGCTTATGTTCCAAACAGACCTAGCTAGTGGTTGGAAGCTTTTCATGATGATGATTATAGGAAGACCTATACAGATATATATATATAGGTCTACAGGACAAAATTGTTATAGATAATTTTTTTTAAATCAAATTTTCCAAAATCAGTCATTAGAAATCTTCTCCAAAATAATTGTTTTATGAGACATGTAAAACATTCCCCAGATACCCATTTTGAACAATTTTTTTAAAAGTATTCTTGAAATATTAAAAATTAGAAAATCAATTATTAGTAATTTAACCTTCATTTTAAAAATAATAAGAAGCCTAAAGAGTTATCCAGCACGTGAAAAACATTACAGATATACCATTTGAACAAAATCAATACCGGCTCTAGTTATTTTCAAAAAAAAATGTATAATGTCCGTAGATAAATAATTAACAAAATGGCCTTAATTTTTGAACTATAATCAAAATCACGATTTGGTCTTCGAGGTACTAAGACTAATGACCATATTGTAATATATATAAATTGAAGTTCGAAAAAAATTCATCAAAGCGTTTTGACTATAGCCCCAGGAACCAGCAAACATACATTCAGACAGACCGAGGGACAGAACTACAGAGGGACGTACATAGCTTACATTTATTAATAAAGGGACAAATAGACAGACATAAATACATTGGGACAGACACATATATATCAATATAGACATGGGAACAGGTTGTCAGACATACAAAGAGACAAACACACATACATAAATACACTGAAATGCTTATAGACAGCCATACAGAGATACCTACATACACAGGGTCAGAAATACAAAGGTACAAGCATAAGCAGGGACAGACATACATAAAGAACTATATGAACAACTCTCCTCAGTTCAGGTGCACATGAAACTTGAAGATTCATTATAATCTCCCAAGTATAAAATCTTTCACGATTACAAAACTTGAACACACAGATTTGCCTATCTATGTAGGAGAGTACATTTAATATCGTAATAAACTGTAATATTTGTACGTCTTATGACGATTCTACCTATGGAAAAATACATCACAAAGAAACTACTTTAGAAATAATAAAACCGCCAGTTTAACTGTCCAGAGGCGTGCGGGACTATTTTACTGCAATGAGGTTCAGTATAATTAGCATGGAGGAGGGGTGTAGTCATAAAAAAAATTAGGGTAATAGGGAGGGCCCTCAAATTTATATTTATATTCAAAGCCCCCTTCTACCGTAGTTCAGTTTCTTGTTTAGAAACTTTTTTTTTAAGTAATCATTTGGTTAGTACCACCATTTTAAGACTGAAATGAAATAAAAAAGATTGGACTCTTTATTTCTTTTGACTAAAGAAAAAAGTATTTTTGATTAATGTATTCTGTGGTTTTTACTTTACTTGGACTCGTGGATATCTTTCGACAAATTTCAGGGGAAGAGTGGAAGGATCTTTATTTTCGTACATTAGATTAATTTTTGTATGTGATTAATATTTATTTTTAGTAAAATTGATCAATATAATAATTAAATGATATACTTTGAAGGTTTTTTTAGCTTGAATTTAAAAAAAACTACTTAGCTACAACCTGAAAAGATTATTTAAATTATTTGGGCTGATCGGTACACATCTCTCCTCAAAATAGTGAATAAATTTCAACTAATTTAATAAATAATTACTAAAACATTTATCAAGTACCAATCACACTATTTTTTTTTAATGAGTACTGGGTCTCACTATTTACTTCCAAAGTTGTTGTTATTATAAAATAATTAATTATTGGTTCCCAGTCTGTGACAAGAAGTGCAACTTTGTCTCCAGACACCACTACATTCCATTTTTGATAGGAAAGACACTTTTAGAAAATAAAAACTTTGTTTTGTGGTAATCATTGATAGCATTTAACTATCTTGATGGTGTTTTATTATATTTATTGATGATATATTTCAAAAGAGGACAGCTGCAGATAACACAACTTGACGTATAAATACATGAAAGTAGATTTAGTACATATATCTAGGCGTCGGATAAGGCCATTCTTACGAAAATTTGGTCCTACATTCGGAGGGGCTATGGAGTGAAAGGAACAGTGGTTCAAGAAAAGTAGGCGGGTCCGTTAGCGTGCAGGACGGCTGTATTTCACCGACCCGGTTCAAAGATGGCGCGCCAGTCGGTAGGTCTTCACACTACGTCATCCCAGAGCTCGGCCCTCCTCGGAGGCTATAAATCTGTGAGACCTTGTAATCACACTGCCATAAATATGAATCCAGCTGTGAAGCAGCAAATGATGAATTTCCGGAGCGATTGAGTTAGGAAGAGTGAGGAAGCGGCCAAAAAAGAATAGCGGGGGGATAAAGAAAGAAAGAGGAGGAGAAAGAAACAGGGGGTGGAGGGTTAGTAAATGAAAGAACGCCCACTCTTCAACCACCCTTTACCGTACTTGTGAGTTATGTACAGGTTTTTCTCTCATTTAAAAGAATAAATTGTTATTACTTTGCATTTTCATCGAAAACACTTTTTACTAAGACGTTGTTTTCTCATCAAGCGCTGTGATAGGAACTACTTGTTGAGAAACTCCATCTTGAACGCCGATACTTCTTTGTTTGGTAGCAAGAGACGCCTTAAGGGGACTGCCTAGATATATGAGATATTGCCAATCAGATGTTGTGGTTTGTTTATAAATGATGGTAGAACTTTTAACAGTACTGAGTTTGGTGTTTACTGGAATGAAATCAAAATAATCATCTATTTAACCTATATATAGACTTGTAAACACAGAAAAGTTAAAATTTTCAACTTATGAAAAGTGCTAAAACCCAAATCCACATATTTTGGTTGCTCATTAAGATCTAAATTCCCGGGAGACGAAATTTAACTGGTATAGAAGCGTAGAATATTATTATTATTATTATTATTATTATTATTATTAGCACCACGTCTTACTAACCGTTCGGGTTATACGCACTTACGCTAATGTGTAATGGTAGGGTGATTGTGAGATAAAATGAAGGACCTACAGTTTAACGTGGGATCCGAACCACGGTGGAGACCTGGCATTCCCCCACATTCACAATATGACATGTCAGCGGTGGAGGAAGGGTTTGGTAATCAGATAAATCTTTGCCGGGACCGAGGATTGAACCCCGGCCACCAGCACAGAAGTTTGACACCTTACCCCTAGACCGCCAGGTCACCAAAAGCGTAGAATAGATCTCTGTAAATCGAATTATGTTTAATATCGAGTGGGGGGTGGTAACAACATCAATTATTTTGTCATTTGTATTTTCCTCCTCTGTTTGTTCTCCTATTAGGGGACAGTTGCACCCAGGAACGTAATAAACCCACTTGGTTTCTGGCGTTTAGGATTTTATGATAGAGTTTTTGAGGGCCTTAATGACGTTGCCTAATCGGTGAATTTGAAGTTATTTCAAAAGAGGGTTGGTTACATCTTAACTTGTCCTACCTGAGCATTAAACTTTGATTTTGATAGGGTACCCGTTATTTGAAAACTGGAAAATCATGTTGCCACAATGGCGGAAATAAAAATATTGTATTTATATTCTTAGTCCATTTGATTAAAACTGTAAAGAGAAACTATTCAGTAATTCATCAGGAAGTATTAGTTGTAGTTTTTGACAACGATTAGATGCACTTTATAACTAATAGATCAAATAAGCCACATTTATAGAATGCCAAATGTTAGTGACTTTCAATCAATGTTGGTGGTCGAAAGTGGGCTTCTTATAAATTAAAACCCCAATCTCTCGCCATCATCATCAGCCCAGTAGTATAACACTAGAGTAGCCCCTTAGACCGTTTGACCACTGACGCGGGTAGTCTTTAACTCACCTCAATAAATATATGTTATAAATTCAAGATTATAGATAACATATTTTAACAAAATATATTCCCTATACAGAAATGTTACTCAGCAAGAACGTTTTAAATAATCGTCCCTCTCGAGTGGTTTTATTTCATTCAGCTGCACACGTGGGCTAAATGTCAGGCTCATCTAGTCTGGTTTCCTGGTGACTGGGAGTTTGCAGTTCAAATACTAGAAGGGCGTATTGAGGGTGGATTTAATATAAAATATACCTTCTTTGTTCTATCCCTTATAATAAACAACTATGTGGCATCAGCCTAGAACCACTCAGACCGAGCGGCCACCGTCAGTTGGTTGAGATGGTTCCAACTTCTGCGGGTAAAGAGAGTAATGTGCTCAGCACAACAAACCCTCCTGCAATTAATCTCAGTTTTCTAGAACAGAGGAGTGACCACCGTTTCTTGACTAAGATAGTGACAACTTCTGCGGATAATGTGGTCAGAATAAAGAACCCTCCAGCAGTTAATCTCAGTTTTCTAGATCAGATCCCCACTTTATTTATTCAAATAGCTCCTAGTTTGTCCTCACGAGATTAAGTTGACCTAATTTCAGATCCACTGCTTCACAAAAATCTGGAAGCGCCGGGGATTGAAACCGGCACCTTTGGATCTGGAAATCGGGAACTCTGACAAGTAGACATTAAAGACGATCGTACTTAGCGCTATTAAGATTCGTGTAGCCTGGTCAGATAATAAGACACAGTAGATTATTCTTTCTTCTATCTTCACGCCGTGAGGTTTGCTTATGGTAGACACATCTGCTCGATTAGTTGCCTAAGCATAAGGCGCGGGTGTTTCTGCTACAAGTCTAATAATTGCATTATCATCACTAGCTATATTTTATTGCAACAAAGATAATATTTTAAGGACCACTTAATTATCCATAGTCTAGACAATTAAACTCGGCACCTTTTTATGTGCTACCTGGAAACGAGACAGAGATTGTCACTTCTATATGGGACTTCTGACCACTAAGCCAAGGAAATAAACTCCAGCCGCTATTAATCTTCTATTATAGAGAGCCTTAAATTGGGATGGAAGGAAAAGAGAGTTAAGGCTTCTATGACAACAAACGCTCTTGACTAAAATAAAATATTGCTCCAATAGATACGTTCAGATTTATTTTCTACACACGGTAATATCAACAGTTGTTGAATATCTGTTACGGGGCATAGCGGCATGTGAGCAGAGACGTGTGTAGAGAATTAAACTAAATGTATCTTACTTGTTATACTACTACTGCTACTACTGCTACTACTAATAATAATAGTAATAATTATAGTGATAATGATAATAATAATAGTAATAATTATTATGATTACTACTATAATAATAATAATAATAATAAATTTATTCAAACCAAAGTGAAATAATTTCTCTGCATAAAAATAAAATCTTTACAAGATTTATTCATATGAATGTGAATGATTTATCCAAATTTTCTAATGCATACCAATACTATACTATAATTATTACTATTATTATTATTGTTGTTATAGTAATAATAATAATAATAATAATACTTAGCACCGCGTCTTACTACCACTTCGGCTTATACGCTTAAACACCAATTACGTTAATGGGTTAAGAATTGGGAAGGTTGAATATAGAAGAAGGGAACCCGCACTCGCATGGAAGGAGAGTGGAACACCATTTAGGGAAAACCACCCCAAGTTCACCCGAGCGATATTTTAAACGCGATCTTTCCGTTCTCGGCAGTCTAGCTCAACACAAAACTAGCGCGTTAGCTAACTACGTCACCTAGGAGGATCTTACTTGTTATAAAAACTGCAAACATGCTATAGTAGCTTCGAGTTCCCTTCCCTTCCCGCTCCCCCCTCACCCTAAAGAAGATCCCTGTTCATGTTTGAGGTACAGATTTAAAAAGTAATAGGAAAACAGAAGAATAACATATATATTTATTTAAAACAATGATTGCAACCATCTACTTGTTCATATCCACAAAGATGATTACGCAGACATAGAGTTTCATCTAATCTGGTTTTACAATGACGCGGATATTTGGGGTTCAAATTCTCTCCGGGTGTACCCCTATAGTTGTAGGTATGAGGCTATCACGGACCGCTAGCAAGACGCGGCGAGAGAAAGTAAAATACACCTTGAGAAGGTAAGAGAAGAGTTTTGAGGAATCCAGTATAATCAGGAAGTCCTAGGGGCTAACGAGTCGCCGTGATGATTTATGTGCAATAAAATTATATTGATAAAAAAAAGTAATAAAAAGTATGTTTTTTTAAATATTTTCTTTTAACACTGCGTCTTACTATCTGTTCAGGCTATATACATATATAGCTAATTACGCTAGTGATTTAGGAATGAGGTAGGTTGAATGTATAGGAAGTGTAACAGAATTTACGTGGATGTAGAGTGGAACACCATTTAGAAAGAAAAAAAACACCATCCTTAGACCCAAGCCGGATTCAAACCCCAACCTCCCTGTCGTCAGCAGATTAATCCGTTGCTATAGTGACGCTATTCGTCCACCGAAGCGGTTAGAAACCATGTTGAGGTACAAAATATCAACATGTAGGGCCTATTACACCGACAAACGTTGTCTTCCTTCTACCCATTCATTAAATTCTTTAGAAAAAAATCAATCATATTTAAATTACTGGCTTAGATCGGCACCTTTTATTTTGTGTGATGACAAATGTTAAAACAATACAAACAATTTCTAGAACTTGTTGAGGATGGAGGGCAGGGGTAGCGATAGTGAATAAAGCTCGAGTTAAGGTCGTATCTTTTTACGTTCTTTATAAACCCTCCTCGGTGGCGTAGTTAGCTAACGTGCTAGTCGTGTCGAGATCGACTGACGAGGGCGTGGAGATTGAGGTTCGAATCTCGGTCGGCTGAACTGGGGATGGTTTACCCTAAATGGTTTTCCACTCTCCCTCCATGTAGATGCGGCTTCAATTCCTCTAAATTCAACCTTCCCAGTTTCTAATCCATTAGCGTAATTATTACTTAAACGTATAACCCGAACTGGTAGTAAGATGCAGTGCTAAATAAAAAACAAATATAAATTTTTTATGACAAAAAAAATCTCAAGAGTTCTAGTATATTCGACATGGGAATCGCGTAATTTGAACATAAGTTTTTTCTCTTTGTTAAAAAAGTTTCTGTTCAAATGGCACAACGCTCATCACAGTTAAACTGAACGTAACTACTAAAGCTTTGTTTTATTTATTTTTAGCAATAAAAACTGTGAAAATACGAACTTTAAACTCAAATTCCCACCTACCACACCTTAAACTACATGTTTAATTAATATACTTTATGAAAACAGTTTACTAAAGTATTATCACTAAGATCATATTTCTTGACAAAAATATATAGTAAGATACTTATTAAAAACTGTTTTTAAAATATCTTGAATATTCCAAAAGGAAAAAGTTATGACGCTAGCGATAAATTATTGCGTTGTACAAAATATTATACCAGTTCCCGAGGTTGACAAGAATCTGTGCCTGTTATTCCCAGACGTCTCAGAGTTTTTAATCCTACTTCTATGTCATTTCTTCTCATAAACATTCGAGTTAATACTCTCACATGAAACCGGTCGATTGAAATATGACGGCCATCTATCTAATTAAGCTGGAATTCCGTTCAGGCTATCATCGTTTTCGAACGGAAGACAGATATGGGGAAACATCACCGTCCGTCTTTACGAAAAAAGCAGGAACTTAGCTTCGCCCCCTTACACACATCCTCCCCGTCCTTCCTTCCATATTTTAAAACCCGTTAGAGGTTATAAGCATACGTTTATGGAATAAAGATGAGGAAATGAGGAAAGAAGAAATTTAGAAGAAACTATCTTGCATTTGCTTGGAGGGAGAGTGATAATCCATTTAGGGGGCAAACATACCCTCATTACACCCAACCAAGATTCAAACCCCAACATTACAGTAATCAGAAATTCAGAATTAACATGGGAGTGAAGCGTTAGACCATAAGACCCCCTATACGGGTAGAAAATAAATTATTCATTGCAGCAAAGTTAGTTGGTAGGCCGTGACTCAATCCCAGCTGATTGTAATGCGGGTGGTATTTTTCTTATTAATATATTAATGATTTATTCTGTACACGCTAATTAACCGTTTTTCACATTGGATGGATGTTATCATAGTATCTCTATATCTAAGAACATTCCAAAATTGGTGCAATAGAAATACGATAAACAGAAGCGAAGAAAGAAGGCCAAAAACCAGTGTCTTGTATCCACCATCTTGAAACAAAATGGCATAGGTACATTTTAATTGATCTATATGCTAACCGTATATCCTAGTTATAGCTATGTGAGATTTCAGCATAATCGGTAAAATGGTTTTTGTGTGAAAGAGAAATGGACAGATACCAACTCATTTTTATGATATTAGTAGGATTAAAATGGACGAATTCCCTTTTTATTGCTCAGAATCAAAACACTCCATTTTCAATATGTTTTCGAGGCTTTAAGACTAACATTATATTGTATGAATAGTATTCAACCCAAAGAATGGTTGAATCCTCAAAACTTTCACCGTCTGCTGTAAAACCTAAGCAGCACAGAAGAAGCGTACTAAGGAAATGAGGAGTTGCTTTCCTCACTGGGTCAGAAGGTTCTATTACACATCAACTGCCAAACCCACCAAAATGCATACACTAACTGACATTACAAGCGACACCTTCACTTCATCATAGGCACTGGCTGTATTTTGAATGTTATTACCAGAGCCCGGATTTGTACGCACAATCAAATAGTGAAATATACATGCAAATATGCACAAAAAAAATTATAAATTATGCATGATAATATGCAAAAACAAATGACCCAAAATCAAATAAACTATTTGTTTTATGGGAAATCATAACTTATTCATGTCTGTTTCAGTATATAAGGAAAGTATTCCTGAGATTTTCTTCTGTGAAGCTCCTTTGTCTTTCACTGAAGGATGTTTTATACAATCATAATGTCCTTTCGACATCGCAGGATATCAAAGTTGCATGTGAAAATCACCACAGTTCTTTTTCGGTGAATTCCTCATGTATTTCAGTTTTTTCACCAGACAACATTTGCTAATTTGACAGACTGTTTTGTAACCACCTGATTAATTTGATCGAAGGCAATTTTAGCAAAAAACTTGATTTTCTGAAGAAAATGGTACTAAAATTTGATCTATCAGAGAAAGTGAGAACTGCAAGGCATTACTTTCTTAAAAATTTAAAATATGCATGCAAAATAATTTCCCCGGAATATGCATTTATACGCACTATCAAACACTGGCCAAATGGTTTGGTAAAATTTGACTGGCAAAGTATATCATTTCTTCATACCTTTAGATATGTAATAAAAAAAAAATGTTTTTTGCATAAAAATACGGGCTCTAATTATAGCTAGTATCGTTAATACCTCTGCAACTTCAATATTTGTCAGAACATAAGTGAGACTGAAACAAACCAATGAAAGTTTAAACTTGCTCTAGTTAATACAAGCAGATATATGCTCATATAATGCATTGCAAACAGTTTATCTGACCAGAGATGGATCTGTGATATCTAAATTAGTATTAGATTTATTTTAAGATAAAACTATAATTTTGCGTTTTTCAAAATAATTTTAAGGTTTAATTATTTAATTAATTAGAAACGTACAACAAAATTTGGATACATATTTGATATTCATTTAAAAAGGTAAAGTAGGGTACACTCATTTAATAATGGTTTTATTTGTGAGATTATTTTTTTGTGCTGCCAGCATAATAGGTAGGTGAGAGTGATAAACTAATTAAGAGAAAATACCCTCACTACATTCAGTTGGAACTCGAGCCCAGACCTCTAAGTCACAGACAAAACCAGGCAAGGTGAACTTGATGTTTAGACCACGTGGCCACTAAGTCTGGTGTTCAAAACCTTAATCTACAGTCCAATTTTAGCAGGAAGAACCTTTTATCAAATATGAACATTTACGGTGTAAATTGACACTAATTTACTATATTGTTACTGTTATTTTATGGATATTAACAATATATTTATTATTTACAGCTGCAGTAGATCAAGTAAGTTTTCTAGATTTGTTTTTGGTACCGCGTCTTACTACCTGCTCGGGCTATACACATATGTACATTTTACGCCATTGTGTTATGGATGAGGTAAGGTTGAACTTATAGGAAATGTTCCCGCATTTGTGTGGAGGAAGAGCGGACCATTTAGGAAAAGATCTTGGTCCACCAGACAGGGATTAGAAACCTTGATCTCCCAGTCATCTGTTGTACAGTCTATTGTGAGAGAAAGACCGATTCTACACTCGCGGTGGTTTTTCCACTAGCTTACGCCCCCAAATTCTTGAATTTTCACCCGACTGTAAAAACGAGACTGTTAAACAGCTACCATAACGCTACTGATTCTACACTAGCGGTTTAAATGCCGAGGTTGTTGCTTCCACTTGTGCAGAATGGTTTAAAAATGGACATTGTACAGGCCGGCTGTATTGTGGGACTTAATTCGTTGGAGGAAATTCACAAGAAAAAAAAACTCGTCAAAAGAGACGTTGTTGGACTCACCCCACATTAGCAAACCGTCTCTCAACAGGACAGTTTCATATTATGTTTATGAATCACAAAATGTACCCAGTGAAGTTATTTTATGTGCTACAGAATATCTGTGGTTTCATTTGATGAACTACTTGGTTTAGTGAATGAAAATATTGCAAAACGTGATACCATCTTGAGGAAGAGTATTATTCCTGCTGAAAGACTTGTGACATTGAGGCACAACTGCCTGTTAACGCCTGGTGTAGTCTGATTCTCGTGTCTACCGCTGAGCGGTTTTAACACCTCCAGAGGTAGCGGTCAAAATGCTGATCTAGAAGAAAACTTATTTTCTAACTTGATAACAAGAATTTCATCCAAAGGTGCGATTGCTAGCGTTTTAACCGCTAGTGTAGAATACGTCTAACGCTTTAGACCTAGTGGTCATCGAAGCGGGTTTCTAGATGTTAATTAAGGCTCTATTAAAAAAATCAGACTGTATATAATATATCCTAGAAGAGAGTTTAGTACCGTCGCACCAAATTCTTTATATGCCTGGACAATTATAATATTTTGTAATGATTCAAGCGAGAGTTTATTTTTCTCTATCCTTGTGACGAGCGTTGCTTCTTAATTTATTTGTAATTTTAATATAGTCCTATATTATTATGATAATATTTTCCCATCTCACTTGGTCTCGATAACTTATTTCATTTAGTACATCCAGGCATAGCTTGACACTTCATAATATATAAATATGCTTACAACGATCAAATGTAAAATGAAAAAAAAAAAAAAAAAA
>CABEEJ010007238.1:0-32477 GCA_901482245.1 Timema douglasi | reverse complement strand
ATCTCTAACGTTCAATAGCAATGATAGTAATGATACATCTATCAAACGTTCTTTCCTAACACGCTAAATCTCTAAAGTTCAATAGTTATGATATAGTAATGATACATCTATCAAACGTTCTTTCCTAACACGATACGTCTCTAACGTTCAATAGTAATGATAGTAATGCTACCAAACGTTCATCGTTGAACACGGACTTCTCAAGTCGTAGTCGCCCCACTCTTTTGCATTGGCGGTTTTGACTCGGCAGCGTCGTACCGAGGCCAGCTTGACGATCGGAAGGTACGTGTGGAACAGTTATTTTAGTAGACAGTTTATAATGGATATTTAAGAATTCTGATTTTTGTGTGATTGTTGGGGCTACATTGGGCTACAATAGTGAAGATTACTATTGTAGGTTTCGTCGAGGTTATTCTGGGGAGTGGGTAGTATGCTTTTAGCGACTCGAACGTGTGATATCAGGTTGGGTCGGGTAGTAATCGTACAATACGAAGCATTGTATTGTTACAAAAACAACTTGATGCAAAGTGCAATGAAATGAAATGATTTATTGACAAATATTTATAGAGAAGAGTTTAACAAATCTTTTGTTTTTTCCAATCATAAAAGGTGATCATCCGTTAAAACGGATAGCGTATTTTGTAATTGCTGTCAATATAGCTCTTCCTTAAAAATTTTAAAGATATTTTCTAAGATATCTTTTCTGCTGTTTATATATTTTAGAGATGGTATTTCAATCGGTTATTCTTGATTTCTTGACGATGTTACATATATTGCCATTATATAACTCCATGAAATAACAGTAAAATCAGTAGAATATGCAAAATTAATATCAATAATTGCATATTTGATACCATTGTAGATATAATATGCATTCAAACTTTTAAGGTTCTTGTCAAGAGATGTAAATATTTTTAATTTTACCTTTTAGTATTTATTTTAAAATTCTCTGAAAAGAATCTCAGAAGCATTATATATAGGCATACACGGGTTAAGAAAACTACCGATTGTATGAGATTTTCCCGCCCACAAGATTTAAAGACAGTATAAAACCTAATGCTATTGTATTTGCCGAAGAATTTTCCAAATGGGTGAAAAAACTATCATCAAGCAGTGTATTTTTTCGTAGACCTTCAATAGCTATTTATATGCCATATACATAGAAATATTTCTAAAGTGGGTATGATTATCTTGATAGTGTAACTAAACATAGCTTAATTTAATGTTTTGAAGTTTTAAATTATAAATTAAGAATTTGGTAAATTATTAATCCACTTAAAACAAAACTATCATTTAATATTTTGCTAAATACTCGATTTTCTCTTTTGAGAGTTTATTTTAATAATAGGAAAGGTTTATCTGACAAAATTAAAATACCAGTACTTCAAACCTAATTTTTTTGTTCACTGTTGCATATTAAATACGTATTTTAGTAAGATAAAACTATACGATCAATTCTCAAGCCTATACCATCGTCGAACAGTGAAATAATAACACGAATGAACAGGTCAGCAGCGTCCCCGCCTACCACACCATCATCTATCTTCGATCGCAATGTTCACTTTCACCCCTTTAAAACTCCTCCGCCTAAACTATACAGTGCTACGATAAACAGATTTGCGTCTTCAATACAAAACATTGCACGACATAATATGTCTATCATTAATTCTACACGCAGTTCTGATGCTTTCGCAAAATATATTGATTGAACAATGCATATGCATGTAATGCATGGCATATAATATGTTGTGTGCACACAATATTAACAAATTTAATAAACTACATTTAATAAGTTAACAGCAAATTTTATGTTACATTACCAACCCCTGTGTCTAGCTCCACCCTGTCAACAATGTTATTAGAAACCACCAACTTTTGTGTCGTAAGACTTTTCCACCTTGGTGGCTTACAATATTATCTGCTAGTAAGGAGTATTTGGAGATAATTACTATACCAGAAAATAATTAATTATTTTAAATATTGTATAGTATACATTTAATATTAACATAAACATAGGTCTCAGAACTGATCTTTTCAATCTAAATAAGACATTATTCTTAAGAAAATTATTGTTTTGTTAAAATAGAGTTTGTTATTACACCCTATTTTATTAATTAATTAATTAAATACTCACACCAGTTACTGCTCCACCATCACTGCATTTGAAATTTTGGATGAAAATTTCAATTTCTCTATTAGTCTGCGGAAAAAGAATTGTATAATTACTATGTTATATTTTATGAAAGCGTTCCTTTTAGAATTAATAGAGTAGTAATCAAATTATTTTAGGGAATTTTCCTGATCATAATATTTTGTTTTTAAGCTTTTCTTTCTCTTGCGACTCACAAATAAATATCAAATATAAAAAATGTCATATACTTATATTAAATTTAATCAAATATCATAATAGTTATCATAGCTATATTTTGAATTGTAGTGATTATACACTTGTGAACATATTTCACTTTTATCATGAAGAAGGCTAATTTATTTGTTTATTTTTTATTATTTTAGTTCGAGTTAATCTTCCTATACAAAGATAAATCTATATTAAGTTAAGATAGTTTAGATATAGCTAGGAGAGGCTATTTAATGTATTTAAAATTGTTGACTCAAATGATTTATGTTAATTAAGGTTACATAAGTTTACATTTGATTTACTTATATACTAACGTTAGATAAGATTGGACTAGCTTAAGCTATTATAAATGAAGAGTAATTAAAGTTTTATTAAGTTTAGATACATTATGTAAACATAATAAATACAATTAACACAACTAGGTTACGCAAGGTAGTTTAGCTTATGCACTTTTAAACTTTTTTTATATGTTGGGTATAAATTTGTACGGTATTTGAGCAGCTCACATGAGTAATAGTATATTTTATAAATTGTTAGCAAACCAGAAACTTGACTAATCAATTCATCAAACAAATTAAAACTGAAGGCAACATTTTAATACTATTTTTCAATTAAATTTCCATTATTATACTGTTGTCTAACAGTCACAATGCCCTTAACAGGCCAGCATTGAAAATTACACAACATCATAATAAAAAAGAAATAATATTGGCTGATAAATTATACATTAAAAAATAAATATAATTCAATAATGTTTAAATTGAATTCATAAACCATCCAATTAGTTTATTCATTTAATATATTTGATTTATTTGAACTCTAAGCTATATGGTTTTCTAGAAAATATCCAATGAATTTTTTGTACTAATTTATAAGAATTCCGATTATTAAAATGTAATGGATAGTTATAAATTCACGCTTATTTTTATAATATATTTATGAAATGGTGCTTCAAATGGTTGTAAAAATACTACGGAAATTAACATTTGGGGAATTTTCAAGACTGTATCCAAACAGTATTCAAATAAAGTTGTATCCCGTCTGCCTGGATAATAACTATGTCTGCTTATTGCAAACATTATATGTATTGGAATGTCATCAGTAGAACTGAAATTCAAGGCTACCATATGATTTATATATATATTTACTTCAAAATTTAGGTGTATATCAAAAAACAGCTCAGTCCAACAAATTGAAAATTACATTTTGCCTGTCTGATAAAACCGCAATAACTGTACATTAATTTTGATTTATTTTGGAGTTTAGTCCCCTGATATGTTTTTAATAGGTCTGAGAAAAATTATCCTCACCTCATATCTTTGGTAATTCTCAAATTCCAATGTTGTATAAAAGGTCAAGGTTTGACTATCTTTATCCAAGTTCACTGTTATATAAGCTGAAACACAACAAATAGAAAACATGCTAGGCAGTATTTATAGCACTGGGACAACATTTAAAGTTTTTTGGTATATGAAATAAAATATACTTACAATATATTATATCAAATACCTATATTTTGTATAAATCAAATACACTATATATAATATGGTACATTATATAAAACCTATATATAACATATCGTATACATATATTCAAATTTTCATATATCAGATATATATCATAAATACAATATACACATATACATGCAATATATATAATATATAATATATACTTACAATACATAAATACAATAGATATACAATATATTATATATAATGTATATACTTACAATACACATATATACACAATATATATAATATATAGCACGCTAACAAAATATATATAATAATAATAATACATTACCTATATATATATATATATATATATATACAATTTCTGACATTTAATATTATGATATAATAGAATTTTAATTATTGACATATATAATACATGCATAATATATGACATAGGATATATAAACAAGACGTATATATGATATATTATGTATAATATATAAAATAAATCTAGTTTTATACATACCATATATAGTTTATACATATACTATATTATTTATAAAGTTCAAGATTAAAAACAAAATTCATCAATCATTTCTTACAAATAATTGTTTAAATTGAAATCTTTAATTATTTACTCTTGTGATTATTTTTTTATTTATTTTTAACTTACTTGAATCTGATATGGAAAATAACTCGACATTCTCCGTTGTCAAAGTAGCAAATTCTGTGCCTGCTTTCATCGCTACATTCAGACCTTCAATACTTAATCCATTTTTGACATCTATTGTGGCGTTTTTTGCATCGAACAGCTTACAATCTGGGAAAATAATAAAAACGAGGAAATAATAATGTGTTTCTTCTGATAAAACAGGACTGAAAAATCAAATTTAACCGGTCCAAGGACCAACAAACACATTCTCGTATCAAAGAAGGGACTCCTTTAAGGTGGGATGTAAGGGCATGCGAAAAATGCCAGTGGTTTTGCGGTTTTTATGGTAAAAAATTTTTTGGCCAAAATAAATAAAATATTGCTCTAGTACAAATATAAAATGTAATTTTTTTCACATAGTAAACTCAAAATTACTTGAATATCAGTCAAGGGTGTTCTGGAATTTAATAACAACTTTTTTCTCTTCATTTAAAACGTTTGTTAGGTTATGCCGCCATTCCGATGATGGATATTCAGGAACTGTTGATATCACCATGTGAATAAAATTAAACTCCATGCTAGTACTTGAGCAATATTTTATTTATTTTGTCAAAAAAATACATAAAACTACATAAAAAAAACTCTTCCTTTTCTCACGTCCATTTCAATCCCACCTTAAATAATAAATATGCAAAACTAAATAATAATTTTGGATTACATGCAGATTTAAAATTAGTGGAATATTCATTCACTACTTAAATCAGTGTTATTAGTGAAGGGAATTTTACAGCATAGGTTATAAAGAAATGGTCGCTTTGTATGGTGAAATAGTTTTTTATTTTTTCATTAAAATATATCCGCCATTTATGATTTCTTAAATATTTTTCAATTGACATTCAATTCTATAAATTTTAAGAAATAGAACAACCACAACAACGCTTATTGTCGTCCCTCGACAGCTCAAAGAGAAGTAATGTGAGATCGTCAAAAAAATCGAAATAAAAATTCCGATAAATTTCCATTTTTCATGACCCCCTGAAACGAAAAAAATAAAATCACAATTCGCTCTGTCTGTCTGCACCCCGGGCTAGAACCAAAACTATTTTACCGATTGGGCTAAAGCATGCAAATAGTAAGTAAGTATTAGTGTGTAATATTTAATAATTTATGTTTTATGGTTTAATGTTTCTACAACAATGTGTAATCTTATTATTTCGTTTAACACATCTTACGAGTTTTGAGTAAATGTCTATTTTATTATAAAAGTGGGAGAAATTTTGTGCGATGGGCCGTACCACTTATTTATTTTGGGATGATGTCAAAGTTTGGCCTCTAATAAATATGTAAATATTTTGGAAATACATTTATTTTAATTTATTTGACTACCTCTCACAACCTACACTATTTTAAAGTTTTATCTCCCTCCCTTCTCCTCCAAAAATGTTGTCTTGATAGGGCCATTAATTAACTTATTTATTAAAGAAATTATTCAGTGGGGCCAGTTGGTATATATATACACATTGTTTAAGATTCTAAAATACCCCTTCTTAAAAAATAACTCAATTCAAATATTTATCTTCTAAACGATAGTTATCATTTTGAAAATTTCAAATAGAAATTGATTATGTCAAACAAATCAAAATTATATTTATTTAGAGTTTACCATATGAAACCTAACGTTTAAAATAGATTAAAATAATCTTGGAAGGAATAATGTAAGGTAAGAGGGGTAGAGGAAGAAAGAAACAAGTGTGAGAAAGCACCACTTATTTTTAAAGAGATTAAAGATATATAAGTTACATACCCACATTTTTCATTTTCTATAAGAAATTGTTCATTTTCAAAATTTCCAGCTTAATCCAATCTGCTCTTTTTAATCTGCCAATCCAAATTTTCCTTTTTTTTGGGACTTTTCTAGAGAACAGTATCTTAAGACGACCTATTGGTATTACAAATATCGTTCTATGATATTTAGAAATGTTCGAATAAATAATACGGACAAACCAATAACAAAACTAGAGTCTACTCGTTGTATAATGTATTATTTTACATTATTAACTAACTATATTAATCCTAAACCAAATATATCTACCAATAAATAACTAGTTTTAAAAACTAAACATTGATCAGCACATTAACAGTTTGCATAAAAGAGCGCAATACATAGAAACAGCAATATTTGCCTAAAAAAGAGAATATAAATTCTATACAGTGTTAAAAATCATAATAATATTGGAAAAATCAACGTAATAGTTTAACAAAGAGCTTGAATGAAATAATAATATGCTAAAAAGACAGATTGGTTGCTTTAATTACCTAGACAATTTTACTTTTCTACTACAAGATAAAGCTTTTTTAATAATAGTTTGTTAAATCTCTAGCCGCTATTTCTTGAATTTAATTTCCAAAACCAAAATTTTCAATATTTTTTTATTATTTGTACCTACATGATTAGAATATTCCAAATTTCACTACTTCTAAAAAAATTTACAGGCACTAATTTTTGGAATTTTAATCACACGTCCACCCCTATTTTCTAAATGTTTCTTATGAATTTAACACACTTTCCTACGCTTATAATTACCTAGAATATTAGTGTTAGCTGAAGCCGTGGTCAAGCGGTTTAAAGTGTCAAACTCACAAAAATATATATTATAATTAAATGCTCAACCTCAGTTTTCTAGGTTTAATATGATGAAAACGTAAATAATTATATTTCTGGATTTTTTCGTTGATCCGCACTAAAAGTTAAGTGGTCCAAGGTGTTAGGGTCTCAATACAGGTATATTAAAAAACACACTAGATGTGCATATCTTCAAGAATACCTAGGTTATTTGTGAATTTTCTTGGTCTTGAAGTGACCTTTTTTTCACACAAATGTACATAGGGTTTTATTTAATTATTTAGTGTCTTCTCTGGAGTTGAAACTTCTTTCTAAAAGGAGAACAATAAAATTGATCTCTTTTTCTAAATATTTAGTTTGTAAATGTAAGATTAAATAAAACGAATATTTAAACTTTACTTATGTGTAAGTTATATTAAATTTATTTGTTTATAAATCAATAGAGGAACAAACAGTTTTTAAGAAAAAATATATTCAAAAAACGTCAATTTTATTGAATTTTGAAAGAAAATAAAGAGCCTATTTGTCCAAGCTATCTACATGCGATATTTTAGCGCAGTTGGCAAGGTGGCTTATGAGTTAAAGAGAAACAAACATACACCGACTCATTTATAAATACAGATAGATATAATATATAAGACATAGAAATTATTTTTAATACAAAATTAAAATACAGTATGCTCTCATTGAATAATGAAGTAAGAATAAGATGAAAACGAGAGTACAAAATCTATAAGGAGGAAGAATAAAGATCTATATAATAAATTATACAAAGACAAAATATCGGACTCACTGACTTCACCATCTCTCCCAAACCATTAGAAGTAAAATAGTGAAGTTCCAGGAAGGCTCATTTCAGGTTGTAGCCATCCGATTAGAGCCAAAATCATATTTCTCCAAGGAGGTGAAACCAGGGATTGGAATATTTTGATTAAAATTAAACTGGCTAGATGAGCTGAAAGACTGAAATAGGGCATAAGAGTATAGGGATTGCCCCTTATAGCCAGAATAATCTAAAAATGGGAGATCAAAAAACGGAAATCCAAGAAATATAGGGCCTAAAATCTGTAAAAACGTTGTAAATGAGGTAAAATATTAAAATTTGGCACACAGGCTTAAAGACAAATCCAGAACTTTTGAAATATACTATTTATAAGTGATTTGGAAAATAAGGGGTTGGTGAGTTCAAAATTTCCAAGACTTATATAAATAAATAAATATCTGAAAAATTGGTAAGAGGACTGGAGTTTGAGTGAGGGTTGGGAGTTAAACATAAAAGTAATCTTAGGTGTGCACTGTGGTAAAATTTTCAACTTGGCAGGTAAGTGGAAGAACAACTCCAGGCACCCAAATATGTCTTAAAATTCATAATCTCTAAGGTTAGGTTGAAAAATGGTAAGAGTAAGTGTTTGAGAACTTCCCAAAATAATATAATAAAATAATGCCCTTGTGGTAGAAAGCTTAACTCTAGAATGAAAGCATACAGACCACTCCAAATAAACAGTAGAGCCTGAAAACCTTAGTACTATGGGTACTAAGGGAAGCAAAGAGGAGGGTGTATAAAAATAAACTAAAAAAAAATATAGGTGTGCTTTAAAATTGGAATTTGGCAACAAATATTATAAGGACACCGATATATAGCGAGATAAATCTTAAGATTTTAAATTTATAAATTTATAGGTTGGAATTGATAAATAATGAATGGATATTGGTGCTAAAAATTTCCAAAACTAATATAAATTACTATTTCTAAGTTTTATCTTAACTAAAATTTAGCGAGCAGGGATAACACATAAAATATTAAGCATATTAAATTTGAAAATGGAACATCAAAAACTGTAAGCGGTGAGAAGAGAAACATCGGTAAAATAAATGGTACTGGTGTGGAATTCCGCACGGACTTTCTAGTTCTATTGTTTAAAAATGGAGATATTTACTAATATTTCATAATATATGTAAACGAAATAATATATACTTGCAAACCCGAACATAAATTGCGGTATAATTACGTAACACATTTTTTGATTACTGTTTTAAAATATTATATTATTCTTAAAGAATTAATTTCTCCATTTGATTATTTGGACCAATTAAAAATATAGGTATTGTGTTCCCGAGGGTCAACACTTCGTATTCAAATGTTGATTTCCGGTTATAATTTTCAACATTTTATGAGAGGCTACAAATCTTAAGGTTATTGCATTGTATTGATTCCTCATTTTTAAATGTTTACCAATAAAATAGGTAAATACTGACTATTGAGTTTAAATTAATAGAGATAGATCATTGCTGTATAAACATTTCCTCCAAAAAATGGCTGAAGGAAAAATAACATAAATATTTTGAGAGACTTACTTATTTACTTTTTCTATGGCATTAGAGAATAGTATTGCGTTAAAATTAAGTAGTATCTCTTTACAACTAAAGCTCAGAAAATTGTATTAATATATTGGACAATATCTCAGATACTGTCGGTTTTATAAAAATATATTTCATATAAACGTTTTTTATTTTGCAAGCAATAGTTATTTAATATATCATATAGTGGCAGAGATACGAAAGTTTCTGCTTCTGTAAGGTACCATAAATTCATTTTAATGGGGAAATGAAAACAGCCAGTTTATTTGTAATATTAATCAAAGCCTAGATACGAATTTTAATCAAAATAATTTTAGACGATTTTGAGAAAATCGAATTTTTCTCTTTTCACCCTTTATTAAACTATTCTTAATTTTAAGTTTAAACAGACACACGGCATTGCAAAGACCACTTTTTAGGGTTCGGGGAAGAGACGTCAACATCCATCAACATTTTAGGTTAGATTTTTTTTAAGGTCGCAATACTTTACCTTTTGTGTTCGAAAAGTTAAAAAATATATAAATTGGCGTATAGCTTGAAAGTTATTGGTATTATAAGTATATGCTTCAAATAAAATATTTGTATTATAAATAGACCTTCATATAATATGTAATGATAAGTAGTTTCAAATCAAATATAGTATAGGCGATATTATAAGAAAAGATAATTTACACATAAGACCGGAGCCCTTAAAGTAATTTTGCCGAAAAATTGAGAGTAGCCATTATGTTTGGAATGTTTATAAATTTTTAGAAATGAAATTTAATCAAAATCTTTGAAGCAGATTTTGATAAAATTGAATTTTTCTTTTATAGTCCTTCACTAAACTACCCTTAATTTTAGGGTTAGATATCCAATTCCAAAAACCCCTTGGGGCAACCATATGCAAACCCAATATACTAAGTTTTAGCCTGATCGGTAAAATAGTTTAGGCTCTAGTTCAAGGTACAGACAGGGAGACGGAAATTCAAAATGCACTTTTTCTGATTTGGGGGAGAGGCGGGGGGNNNNGCATGAAAAGTTGACGTCGACATTCATAAAAATATTGAGGTCAATTATTTTGACCATCACAATACTATATTTACCTGTAAGAAAGCGAGAATGTAAAAATAAACGTAAGTCTCAAACCTATGTACTGTAGATTTATGAAGTGGTTTTTGGACCATATATGAAAACTATTTTAAAAGTCTATCATGGGCTGGGGAAGCTAATAAGACGTTTAAAACATTTTAATTATTTCTCTACACTAATTAATTTAATTTTAATCATGTTTGTTCGTAAGAATATCTCATTGTTATGAGTTGTCCTTATTCCAACAAAATAGCCATGCAACGTTTTCTAGGCAACTCACAATTTTCTTTTAGCCAACATTCCAATTTTATAAGTATTAAATGTATGTACCAAAAAATTACGTTTCCCCTTAATTGTTAAATCCATAAACTAAATTATTTATATTTACTTTATTAAATTTGTTTTATTATCCTATTTATCTTCTGTAGTTAAACTCCACGTAATCTGTTTCATAAAGAGTGTTTTGGTAAAGTTAATTATATTTGTATTCTCATGAAATGTTTTAAAACTTGAAATCGTTTATAAACTCGTAATATTGACTTTCATCACTTTTTAGAAGTAAACACTCACTTTGTATAATCAATATTGTACAGATTTATAAAACATATGACAATCTAATCTTTCCCTACTTGAACTTTAACTGTTCCAAAATGTGCTGGCGGCCGGGGTTCAATCTTTGGTTCCCGGCACAGAATTATCTGATTATCAACCCCTTCCTTCACCTCTGACAAGACATTTTGTGAATGTGGGGAATGCCAGGCCTCCACTGTGGTTCGGATTCCACGTTAAACTTTTGGTCCTCCATTTCATCTCACAATAACCTTACCATTACACATGGGCGTAAGTGCGTATAACCCGAACGGATAGTAAGACGCGGTGCTAATAATAATAATAATAATAATAATAATAATAATAAACTGTTCCAAAACAGATATATTTCTCTGTGTATTGCTTAAAACTCCTTAATATTATATTTAAAAAAAGCACTTTCCCAACTTATATGATACCAGTTTTAAACGTTAATCTCTATGATTAAAAAAAATAGATCTATATTAATGAGAAATTCTTATTTTATTTTGTTAGTTTTATTAAAATCTAATGTCTGTATATAATTTAATGGAGAAGTAAAACAATAACATAATCAAGCTAAACTTTATACACAAAATAGCACATTAACCGGTACTAATGACCTTATTGTGCTGACGCACTGTAAAACCTCAATAATAACAGCAGTTATAATAGTAACACGATAACTTAGGTCAGGATCTTTATACTATTTTACCCTTGTTTATAAAAAATGCGCTATCCGTATGTCACCCCTTTATATAACCCTTAAAAGACTCCAGAATTATTGGCTACTTGTAAATTATGATTACATCTATAGTGACTTGCAATCATAAATTACCTTGTGAACCACCAATATAATAAAACTTTTCTTTTTAATACGTTATATTATACGTTCTTGTTATATTAACATATTATGATGCTTATACAATAGAGATTATAATGTTACATTCGTAAAGGAATGCACCCAAATTGACAGAAAGGTAGATTGGGAAACCATTTAATAAAATACTCAATACTATAATTATTGGCCATAATTCCAGCCTAAATCCCTCTCACAAGTAAACTAGATTAAAATGATCGAGACATTTATATAGCTTGCCCGCCAGAACTTCAGTGAATACTCCCAGATAACAGATATGGTAGAGCAGAGGCTCATTAAGCTACATGTCCAATGTTTGAATCCTCTTAACGCAATTTTCGAATAAATATAAATACATATTCCACCCTTATTGAAGGATTCCTTAGTTGAATAAAAAAAAATGTAATCCAAAACGTTATTCCTTTATGATATGCTTAAAGTATTATGATTTTCAATAGTTCTTATCTATTCCCGTGTCTACACATTTAGGCGTGGCCACTTTCGTCTCATTGTTATGATAGTGACGAGACTGGTCAGACATTGACTCTAGGCCTGGCGCATGGGAATGGTGTCACCTAAATACTCTTATAATTTCACTCAAATTAAATGCGGGTGCATTAACTTTCAATGATATCTTCCTAATATCAGCCTGATTAGCTATAATATTCGGGTGGCCTGGAGAGGTCATAAAAAAAGGCATGAAAACAAAATGTTTACTACTGCTTCGCACCAAGCTGATTTTGCGATTTTGCTATACTTGGTTCGATTCCGGCCAGGGAAGAAGTTTTCACTGTAGTTTTACAACCACTTCTCCAGACTAACGTGTGTAAACATCCACTCTCCTTATCTTTACTTACACACAACTTTCAGACTAGCTTAACAATAAAACTAACACATCCGGTACCCCGGCTGACAACTTACCATAGTGAACTTATGGTCATGCCTGAAATTGAGCCAAGTGCCCTAGTTCAGGGTTAAGTCACAAATAACCATTCTGTTAAAATATATGGGTGAGTATCAATTTCCAAGGAGTAGCTTTAATAAACAATTCTTGAAATTTATCGATTGTAAGATTAAGTTATCATGATCATACGTCCTTCATTTTATTTGGAATGTATTTGTACACCCCAGTGCATTTATCCTGACTACCGATTCTCTTATACAAAATAACTGCTTACGGACGGAGATATTGCGGTTATAGTCTCGATTGCGTGCACTGAAAATATTTTTGCTTAAATAGTTTTACACTCTACCTTCATGAAAATGCGGAAGAAGTTGTTATTAATTCAACCTCATTGACCCCCAGCACTTTAGCGTAAATATAATAATGGGCATATAATACTGAACAGGTAATAAAACCTGGTAATAAAATAAACATGGACACACTTGTGTGCAACACTTCATTATGTTTTTAAAAGAAGTAGGCTACTTGTGTTAATGAACCATACAATTTGTACGTCATTCAACTAACACTAATAAGATTGCGTTAATCCACTAAGACTGTGTCATTGATTCTCAAATAGTTCTCCACCCTCCAAACATGAAGATGTAACTACACTTCCTCCAACCAACAACCATCAAAATCCCTAACATACTAGTTTGGTAAATATTCGTTTAATCTAAACTAGTAGTGAGACGGGGTGACATAAAGAGAGCAGTAGTAAATATAATAGTTAAACCCGTGACTGGGATCCTGTTACTTGTTGCAGTGGTGTTGGCCACGGCTGAGGACACTAGAAGAATCGTGAGGAACGTTTTCATTTCGAACAAACGTCAAACACAATAAAATTCACAAAACTTCATCGGTCACTAATGAATGATGACTTCTCTCACAGTTACAAAATAACTTATTACCACTGTTCACACCAAAACATATCACGACATAACTAATATTGTTTCGAAACACTCCGTAATCAGTTGTTTAGATAACAACTGTCCAAAGAAATAAATGAGCTTTTGTCTGTCGATTAAGTTTCTTATCAAACATGTGACGTTCTTTACTAGTTGGAAACTTTTATCTACCTTTACTCCTAACCCCTTTCTTTCTTGGTTATCTTTTGAAACTATTTTTGGCCTCTAGGGATGGATTGGTTTGTTTCTACACCTGTTACAAATCTGTTAATTAATAACGGTAATTGGTTTCGCTTCATAGAAAGTCGACTCAAGGTTCCTAACTGTGCATATTATCTGTTTATCGAACCTCACTCTTTGAACCAGTCAAATATTTGCACTAATGGGACTGTGATGATGAAAGCAGAAGTTGGAAGAAATGTGCCAGCACTTAGGGAGGGAAAATGAGTTATAATTAGGGATAAAACCACTTAAAAAGATGCGGGTGGAATAAAAAAGTATAGTGTAAATGTTTTAAGACAGAAATAATTTCTATATTCTCAGCTACAAATATTTTGTAAATATTATGTGTATATATTTAGGATATCAGGTTTTGTAACAATTTAATTGAAAGAAAAATGAAAACAATGGATATACACATTTTTGTTTGGTTTGAGCGATTAAGTGGAACTTGGAATTGAGAGCTGAGAACCGGAATAATTGAATCCAGAGCAATAACACTTTATATACGACAAATTAATGCTAAATGAAATAATTTGTGCAGAAAGAAATGACACATTACACTCATATGTTGCATTATCGGTGCATTACTCAAGCTAAAGGAAATTATTTGTGTAGTTGAAATATTTGTTTAAATCAAACAATCACATAAACACTTATTGGGTAGTGTTTACATTTTCATTTGGATTTGAAAAACAAAATCATATTAAAATATAAATGCTATGTGCAGGTCTCCTGTCACATTGGTCATGGAACTATACATAGTATTGATTTCAATAGTTTTCTGGTATTTTTAAATTGGATCTTCTTTTATAAATCTCTATAAATAGTCGTTCAGATAAAATGGTACATGGTTATTTTATAATTTTTTTTAATAAATTGTTTTCTAAACCAAAGTAGATATGTATTATTTTTCACTTAGAATTAGGATACTTAAGTATTATTTTATTCGTTCTCATTTAAATAAATTATTGTATCGTGAAGAATTTTAAGCTCGAGATTATGACTCTCTTCCGAGATCAAAATAAATGTCAGTTTTACATTTCTCTCAGTATTTGGCGCTATAGACAAACGGTTTGATTCCATTAAATTTGATATTTAGACGTAATATGATCGATCTTAAAGGGAATTCATGATTTGAATCATAGTCCTCAATCTATTATTATAGTTATTTAATAAAAGGGTAATATTTTAGATTTCAACATTTTTTGAAAATTTAACGAAGAATTTTGTTCCAAATGGACTACTGGGGTGAATTTTAATTGCTTACAACACTTGAGTTAAGGTTTTTTAAGGACAAAAAATTAAGTGTGGTTACGAACAAGTGCTTTGAAAATGTCTATATATCAAATATGCTAATGGGTTTCTTACATAATTTAAATATCACTGCATACTTATATTTCAGAGACAACTCATTTAAAACTAATTCACTGATATTTCTACAATTCGAAATTTTTCGAAAATGTCTCTGGTGGTTTTGTTTAATACATATATTAATCAAGCAAAGTTACCAAAGCCATATATATATATATATCCGTAGTATGTTACTAAATAAATTATCTGTGGTACTAAGTTATGTGAAAAAAAAATTAAAAATAGTTTACTAATGACTAAATTTGAAAATTTGTAAATTATTGGAAATAGTTTAAGCCATTTGGTTAATAATGGGTATCCAGGAACAGTTTTAGTTGAAAAATAAGAATGTTTTTAATTATATTTTGAAATATTATTTAAGAGTTGTTAACTAATAACATATTTTTGAAAATTTTTGTTAAGGCTATAAATTATAATAGACGGTTGAAGAAAGTATTTAAGATATGTTTCACAATTTATTTCCTTGAGTTTTCGAAACACTACATTTTTAAGTTCTTTTTTATTTTGAAATGAATCTGTGGGTTCTAATTTTTTTCTAAGGTTTTATTAATTCAAATGAGTGACAGATGAATATATGTACTTATAAGCCGTGTTATTGGTTTTATCATTTCTTGTAAAGATAAGATTACTAGATTAGATACAATAAATGAACAATGGTTTTAATCTGAGTGTTTATGAAAGTATCAACAGGTATAGTCATCATTATATGAATGTAAAAATGTAAACGAGTACGTTTTCAATTTAATTTATGAGCCATTTATTAAAAAAATACTTTTAATATATAATATCAAGATAGCTAATATAATTATTACTTAAAGACTGCCTCGGATGTGATTATTATATTTCCTTGTGACATGATATAATATACTGTTATCGAGTGGATGTATTAATACAATACAGAGTGTGTGTATAGTCTCATTCAGATAAGACTACACTTTTTGATAGTTTCAAAAGCTACTAAAATAGTGTTAAAATATTAATATGTTAGGCATTGTTTTCTCCAGCTGTCAATTTTGATCGAGATTACCATAGGCCTATCTGTAAAATAGCAAATAGTGAAATGTCATTAATGTTGTCCACGAAATAAGTGTTTATATTTCCTAAAATATGCTTAAAATGTCTATTTGTAAATAAATAAATTAAGGGTTACCTACTATACTGTAAAAATTAATTGGGAAAATATATTTTTATCTCAAAATTTTAATGTGATTTCCAGTTGATGTCTTAAATAAATTTAAACCGGGTTTATCTGCCTTGAGGTGGTGTGACTGTTAGAACTTGACAGTAAGAATGTGGTTTGACTGGTTTTAAACTGGAAATAATCACTTCAGATTCAGTTGTGAGCTTTTGTGTGTGACAGGTGGATGCTAGTTTCTGCTCTCTGTGAGATACGTGTTGCTTTTTGTAAATTTAATATGGATATTACTCCAAGGAAGCCTGCCAAAATAATTGCTCCTAAGGATCACACTTCTATGACAGTGAGAGATACCGCTTCTGAATTAGGTTTAGGCAAAACCAATGTATCACGAATTCTTACGAGATACAATGCATCTGGATCATCGTCTCCAAAAGGAGAGGTAAATGTGGAAAAAAATGAAAAACTACTCCATGAACTGATTCAATTCTAATCAGGAATAGAAAAATGAATCAAACAGAAACAAGCACAGACCTTCAAATAGATTTATTGGCTAGTGGTTTTGCTGTTATTGATTCAACTGTACACCGCAGGCTTCTAAAAGCTGGCCAGAAGGCAATAAGAACAACGAAACAATCGTTTGAGTCGATGTTGAAAAAATCTCTTTTTTCTCTGTATGCCCTTTATTAAAACTACTTTAATTTTAAGTTTTAACAGACATACAGACAGACGGAATTGCAAAGACCACTTTATGAGGTTCGTGGGGGTCATGAGACGTTGACATCCATCAAAATTTCAGGATAGGTATTTTTTACGGTCGCAATACTTTACCTTTAGTGTTTGAAAAGTTAAAAAAAATATATATTTGCTTCTAGCTTTAAAGTTATTAGTCTTATAAATATATTCTTGAAATAAAATATTTGTATTATAAATAGACCTACATATGTGTAATGACAAGTAGTTTCATATCTCAAATAGTTTAGGAAATATTATAAGAAAAGTTAATTTACACATCAGGATGGAGCCGGAAAGTCATTTTGCCGAAAAATTGAGAGTAGTCATTTTGTTTAAGATATTTATAAATGCTTAGAAATAAAATTTGGGGTTCGTGGTGTTGGACGTCAAAGGGGTGTTCGACAGCGTCAGCCACCGCGGGCTTCTCACCGCTCTCGTCGGGGCGGGTATCCCGCCGCCCGTCCTCCGTCTCCTTGATTCCTTCCTCGCCGACCGTTCCTTCAGAGTGGGAGTCGAGGGAGCCCTTTCGTCCCCCCGACCGATTCGGGCGGGAGTCCCCTAGGGCTCCTGCCTTTCCCTGATACTGTATTCCCTATTCGTTCGGGACATGCCCGTCCCGCACGGAACGTCCCTCTTCCAGTTCGCGGACGACACAGCCCTCCTGGCGCAGTCCCCGGACGCTAAGGTCATCTGGGCCAATCTTACCTTCGCGTTGCGGGGACTGTTGGCCTACCTTCGGACCCGATCCCTCGCCATCCAATCCGCTAAGACGCATGCTATTCTGTTCACGCGTCGGTGAACGGGCCCCCTGCAGCCACTTCGCGTGGAGGGTACCGCGGTCCAGTGGTCGCCGTCGGTCCGGTGGCTGGGGGTGATCCTGGATGCGAAATGCAGTTGGGACCCGCACCTTCGTTTTGCAGCGGGGAGGGCCAGGAGCGTCATGTTAAAGCTGGCTCCACTTTTGCGCCCGGTCAGTCCGCTGGAATACGGTCACAATATCAGACTTTTTCTGCTCTGTGTGATGTCCGTCCTGCTCTATTCCGCTCCCGTCTTTTCCTATTTACCTAGATACAGATACAATCATTTCCGTTCTGTATACCACTGGTTCCTTCGCTTGGCCCTCGAGACTCCGCCCCGCGTCCCAAACCGCGTTCTCCTGACCGTGTCAGGCCTCCCCTCCTTGGACAGCCGTATCCGCGGGCTGGCGGAGAGGTTTTTCTGTCGGGCGCAGGCCAGCTCCAACATGATCGTCAGGGGCATCGGCAATTACGACGCTCCTGGCCGTCCCTACCGCCAAATAAGGGATGGCGTAGTGAACCCCTTTGTCGACGTCGGAAGGTGACCTTGGAGTCGAATCTGGGGAGTCGTGACCCCCCTTCTAGTCGTGTGAGACTGGGAGGGGAGGCCAGATGGCGGGCGATGCCGGCCGACAGGCCGTGGAAGTGGGATGAATTGTTTCTGTGTGAGTGAAGTGCAAACGCCGAACAAGGCCGACCAGGCCGTATGTATAGTGTAGAGGGGGGGGGGGACTGTCTCCCTCCTACGTATATGTAGACCATTACACCCTATTTGGGGATAAATAGACTGGAACAACATTTTAATTTTTATCAAACATATGTAAGTTTCGTGAACCCAAACGGTTTGGAGTAATTTTTTGTATCATTTTGTTTTGTTTGTTTATACAATTTAAAAGATCAATTGAATGTAAAATGAATAATAAATTGCATAAGAAAGAAAGAAAGAAAGAAAGAAAGAAAGAAAGAAAGAAAGAAAGAAAATAAATTTAATCAACATCATTGGAGCCGATTTTGAGAAAATCTACTTTTCTACTTTTCTTTTTTTTTTTTGCCCTTCAGTCAACTACCACTAATTTTAGGGTTAGATATCCAATTCCATAAACCCCTTGAAGAAATTATAAAAAAAAACAAATACCAAAATCTCGAGTTTGATATTTTTGATGATCACAATACTTTCTCTACCTGTAAGATAGTGAGAAAGTAAAACGCAACTAAATTTTTGTCAAGTTAATTTGTTACAAATTGTTGTGGCAACTAAACGTGCATTAGTGAAAACTGACTATATCAATTATCTTTAGAACTCAACAAATGTTAAGCTTATTTATAATTGCTTGCCAACCTTGTAAGAATTTTTGTTACTGTTTTGTTTTCCATAATTATTGGTATTTCATCCAAAGTATAATATATCAAAGTAACATACAAATTAAACAGTTAAAAGTGTTTTAATTAGGAAATTATTTAAAATTAAAGTAAATAATGTTACTACTCCTTAACTGAGTTAATTGAAATAAATAACAAAAACATTATTAAATACATAAATACAGTATAGGAGTATAATATCTTTGTAAATCAATAAACTAGCACACTAATCAAACACATACATATCTCTAAAAATTAATCATACCACTAAACACGGATAATATATAGTCACCAAAAGTGAAATAATTATGGTCTCACATCGTATGCCGTGACAGGTCCAATTCATAGAAACACAAAAAAAAAAATTCCTTTTGTTTATTTTTAAATTATTTTTGTTTATATATTTCTCTAATAAATTTTCTTAACATCCCTCCCCACTACCCCCCTCAAAATATTGTCACACTCCTAGCTGATCTCGCGATACCCCCAAGTGCCGCGGCCCACAGGTTGAAAATCCATGCTTTAAATTGTATAAAGGCGTTCACTTTGTCAACATATTAATTTAATTAGTTGATTACGTTATCAAATATTCCTTTATGGCATTCATTCCGGATGTTGCTGTTTAAAACTCGCAAGATACCTTACTGCTAGTGACGAAGAAGTCAGGGTTTGAATTCCGGCAGCAAAAAGGTGTGACTTATTTAAAAGTGTTATTAGATACTTATGTTTGGTATCAGCACTATGTTATAAGATTATTTCAATGCTGAGGTTTTTGTTTCCTTTCGTGATAATAGTTTATATCTTAAATTTTGGTTTACTTAATAATGTTTTCCATTTAAATTGATTTCAGAAAAGAATGTCCTCCTTTTTCATTTTAAATCAGGTATTCATAAATGAAGTAGTTTGTCCGGAATGCAAGTACTAAGTTTACTGTGCCATTAGTGAGGGTAGAACGGCAGTTGCTTGAAAATATCGATGATTTGTCCAAAAAGTAACGTCATAACGCGAGTGGTGCAGAAGTGCAAACCCAAAACTGCGACACTACTGGTCCACTCACAATATTTATTAGCTACTAATTCATATGTACCGTGGATAGAGACTAGCCCAACACCAACAACGTCTTTGTACTCACCGTTCAACAGTCAAGCTGGGCTCTCGTACAAATTCTACGGTCACGCCACGGAATGACCTTTGTTCATCCTCACTGCAATAGACTCTGTTTGGGAACTCAAAGTTTAAGTCGAATATTTTCCTGACTAAAACTATCCATTTGAAGAGTGCGTGCGCGAGGTGGCCGGTCTAAGTGGTTTTCTGTGCGTCGGCTGCCCGTGGTCACCCCCACCCCCTTGACTGTGTGTCTCAACGGCGCTGTGCGCAGGCAACGTGGAAGACATAGTTTTTGTGATTGGCTATTTATGACCGCATTATGAAGTCATTCTTTCCGCCCATGTTCCCCCCCTGCTGGACAGAACTAGATATAAGCATATGTTTAGAAATGTAAGGCACTCTTTGATGCCATCTAGAAGTAGGGCACACTTGGGCACTATGTAGGGCCTTAGGATATTCATAACGTAAGCTATTATATATTTGATCTTTGGTCACGAGCAAGTATTTTTCAGGCTAGGGTTCTAAACATGGTTAAACGTAGCCGTCAGTCCGGAGTTGTTAAGAATCTGATTATTAAATTGTGTTATCGGTCAGATGACGTTAACTGTAGGGTAACTTTGTTTACTTTCTTGTAGGTCGTATTATAAATGGGTTTATTTATTGTATTTTTGGCCAGATGAATTTAGTTCGTTGTTACTATGTTTATTATGTTAACTGACGGATTAGAAGCTAGTTAAGTTAGGATGTGAGTTCACAATTGTCTTTATCTCTTTGTAGGTGCATTGGCTATCTAGTACGACATAGTAGATTCGTATTTATTTATTGCGATAGCTGACAGATGTCTTGTACCTTTGGGTACTATGAGTTGCAAGTTGTTGTGAATATTTTTCTTGTGTAGGGATTGAGCCACGGCAATTATAATTATTGAATTCTCCTTTTTTGACACTGTTTACTGGTATTATAGAACTTTCGTATTATTTCTATGTATGGAACAATGTGTTGTCAGACACGTCAGAGAATCAATATTGTTTTTAAGTCTATTAGGCCAAATTGTATATTATTTTCTATATTAATATCTACTGTAATAAAACTAGCCTTTGGGCCATATAAGTAATTTTCGCTTAGTTCTTGCCTTTACCCAGGCATAATCTTAGTAATTTCCTTTAGGCTTAAATATAATTATGCTGGTGAGACGGGGGTCGGATGGGCTTGTAGAGAACTGATCAATAAAGGTCCCTGGTGATTACTTGTCTTTTGTATTGTAATTAGCAACTCACTTCCTGTGGGGGTGAGCTGTGGAGGTAGGAACATTGGTGGTACTGATATAGGTACTGACCCCACAGGGGGTGTGGTTGACATACTATTGTGAAATTTTTTTACATAATATAATTTGTTTGCAGGTCAGAACTTTGTTTAATTTAAGCAATAAGCTACAATATATCCAAGCAATATTTTGGAGGTAGCTAGCTATGTGTGGTGCTTTTCAGATTTAAATATTGCATAATATTGCTAATTGTATAGATCAAATTTATACATGATTTGACTTTAACATAATCTACTACCGGCATTTGCTAGGTTAGATTAGTTTAAGTTAAAATAGGTTGGCTAAGATAAGTTTTGAATACTAACATATTCCCCTAATTTGACAGGATCTATGAACTAAATTAAGAGGGATTGAGCTAGCATTTACTTGAATAAAATATATAAAGTCATACCCTAGTGACACCACCCCGAATGTATGCAGCCGGAATTGGAACTGACCAATTGCCTGAAATTATTCCGAGTTAGTAGACCGATAATTAAGATTGGTTGTTTTTCTACTTCTTCAGGAATTCCATTTTGAAATGTAGGATGTTCAGACATTTATGTTTCTTTGGAATAGTCCCTAAGCCTACATGCTAAATTTCAGTTCTCTACCAGAGAGTGATAGATTTTGTCTTAGTTTTGAAATTTTCAGCTTCTCCCCCAAGTCAATTATCCAATTTTTTTTCTTTTGTGTTTTGTAGGAGTGCTTATATTTGCTTGCTACTACACTTAAAAATTATTTTCCTATATCCTCTCCTCCATCTCTTTTACCTTGTATCCAGAGATATCATTTATAATTTTGAGATTATAATGATTATTTTAAGTAGCTTCGTTATATTTTTTCTGGATTTATGTTTTCTACCACGCTGAAAATAAATAGTTCTTGTCTTCCTATTTGTCCAATTACCACTAAAAAAATTTAAAATTTTAGACTTATTCTGTCATCTGGCGTTATATTTTCTACTATCTTTAAAAGTATTTTTAAAAACAACATTCCCTATATTTCCTGGGGAAGCATTTGAAAATTCTTAGCATTTTAAATTAATGTGGAGTCGAATCTTTCTTTAATTGTCTGCTTAATTTGTGTTTTTATTACATTGAATGGAAGTTGTAGTTTTACAAATGTTTCACCCTTTCCGATCCCACACTCTTTTTCAATATCACCAAGAGATATTTTAGATTCTAATTTTTATTTGGTAAACTGGAGCGTTTTTCTATCTCATTGCCAAAATATAATCTTATTCCTCATTTCAAAAGTATTTTCTAACCACAGCTTTTACATATTCATTTCCCAGAACTTCACAACAAAGTCTAAATTTTCTGACTCCTATGTTTATTTGGAGAGCTCCTTATATTAAATAAGTTTAGTTCTCTATCATACAGAAAAGTAGATTAACGTATTATCATATTAAGTGTTGAGTCCCATCTCCACACCAGGTCTTAAGCTCCCAATTTTAAAATTTATTTGGATAATTGGATTGGCTTTCGAATTTTAAATTTTCTATCACACCATTTTTTTTGTATAATCTCTCACCCCCTTTTTCCAAGGTTTTATTTAAAATTTAATATGTTTAGATTCTTATTTATACATAGAGTGGTCCCTTTGCGTTCCTTCCTAATTCTCTAATATACTAGGAACTAATTTATTATATTAGTTTTGGAAATTTTAAACCTCTCGCCCCAACACCCAAATTTATAACTACAATTTAGAAATTTCTATTCTTAAGACATATTTGATTAATTATATTTGTTCTTCTACATGACTTCAAATTTTAAATTGTCTTCCATAACCAAAAGTTTTGCTTCCGTCTACATCCCCTCTAACATTTCTCGGAACCCCAACTATAAATTTAAAGCTTTAAGAACTTTGAAGCTGTTCTTTTGGCTGCCTACTAATTTTCACTTTTCTACCACACTGATTAATAGTTATTTCTATTAATTTTGCTAACTTTAAAACTACTTTTACATTCTTTTCTCCAACCCACTCTTAGAAACTAAAGAATTCGATATTTATTTGGTTATCATCAGTATTGTCTCTACCTGTCTACAAAGTTTTAATTTTATACCTCATCTTTAAGTGGTTTTTTTTCTAATTATAAATCCTCTTATCATTTCATATAGCCCCTTATATATCTAATTTCTTAGATTATTCTGCTTCTACGAAGTAATCCCTCTAGCTATCCACAAAATTTAAGGTTTCCGTTCTTTCTATACATTCTTTATCTTTTTCTGAACACATAAACACATACTTTATAATTGTAATAATATAATTCAAAGTAAAGAATAGTTATAAATGTAGGAGAAAATATGTTATAAATGGTACTGAATCTAAGATAATTAAAAATTTAAATAAAAATACTGCCTTAATATCTTAGTGCATATTAAATATTAACAAATATGAGTCAAAATCAATTTATAAAGATTTGAATAATAGAATTATAATATTAAATGTTATGTAAAAGCAATAGATATAAATGTAAAATAGAAAAAATGTTGTAAAAGATATTATTCTTAGATCAGATGACAAATTTAAAAGTTAAAATATTGTCCTTCACAATATCTAAAAGGACATTAACATATTATAAAATATGAGTCTAAATCACATATGAGTAGTCCATTTGCAAAACTCGTTATGTCCATGAAATATCGAAATCGATATGGCACAGCCATTGTGATCACGGTCACTTTATACACCATCTTATAATACATAAACGCAGCAAAACCTTTTTTTTCCGTTCTTTTTTGAGTGTTGAAAATCCCGAACTGCAGCAGAGCTCGTCAAGTCCAGTAACCATAATGTTTCAAAACCCGTTTTGTTCAACCAAAACAAACTGCAGCACAATTCATCATGTCCCACAGAAGTGCACTGTAATAAAGATTGAAATTGTTGCAAAACTAGTTATTTTCCTCTATGTATTGCAGCCTAAATAAACTTTGCTCTACTTCTGATTAGTTTGCTATATAGTTTTGTATTTTTATATTACAATAATTATTACAGATGAGATTTTTCCAATTCTGGGCTGGCACCACTGCCAATGTATTATTATCTTTGGAATTTTTATGTTTATGAACAAAACATTGTATTTGTTGACCACACTTAATTTTTAGTGATTATTAAACCATGAAACCGATTCAATTACAACCTTCACAGTTTGGAAAAGGTTGAAAGAAGATAAGAAATAATGAAAATTTGAAAAGGAATGTTGCCAAACGAATGTGGTAAGTTTGTGTCTTATTTTCCCACTTTAGTTTCAACATTTTAACACAAATAGGTTAATATTCCAGACAACTGTCTTGGCCTATGTCATGTTTGTGTGTTATAGGCTTTATGTTTGTCCAGTGACCGAATTACTATTATTACTATTATTTAATTATGAATTTTCATTAGCTAACTAATTAGTTTCATATGTCTTAAATAAGGAAAAATAGGCCATAATAAACGCATTGTCCAGTAATTCAGGACCTCAGGCCTAATTGGTTGTTAGTGAAAATAATAATATTTTTAAAGCATGTGCATTAGGCCTAATTGGTTATTTTAGATTACGGTACCCTCCTAGTTTAATAATGTTATTTAGCACTAAGTAATAGACAAACAATGCTTACGCCAGGGATGAGTTTATTCAAATTAAACCAAGCCAGGAATTTTGAAACATTCCTGCCGTCGGGTTGTCTGTGAGCATAATGTAATTAAACTCCGGCAGTATTTTTTCCAACTATACATTTCACAGTATAAGAGGTAGGCCTACTACAAAATAAAACTTTTTAACTTTGTCAAGATGTTATTTCATTAGTATACTTAAGAATGGTCACATCTAGCTAGGTAGCTTTGACTTAACAAAATTGGACAATCTTATGTTACAGGCACTCAGCATCTTCATTCCCTCAGCGACCCTCTTGCCAACATAAGGCTGAAAAGGTTTTCACTGCAGTGATGTAACAATATAGGATGTAGGACGGATTCATCAAAATTTTTATGCTGACACAAACAGGCAAGCACAGAATAATTTCATACTACGACATGTCACAGTAGAAACCCCAATCGTCAAAGATCTCGCATTGGTAACATGGAATACAGAAAGATGGTAACTACAAAATATTTCATACCGTGTTTGAAAGACAGAAAAATTGAAAAGGTGCTTGTGTGTAAAACGCTCTTTATCAACAGTTTGAGTGTATCAAGAGACAGAGTCCAATTACTGTGCAAAAGGCTCCTTCAGACAGGTGACGCTACAGCTGAACAGAGAGGAGGTGAGCGTAAATCAAAGATTTATTCTGAAAGGAAACAAGCTGTGAAAACCTTCATTGAATCTATTCAGGTACTAGAGTCCCATTACTGCCGAAGCAATAATACAACCCGCCAGTATCTATCGAGTGAACTTAGTATAAGAAATCTTTGGTCCCAATATTCAGAATCGTGTAGTACAAATCTAGCTGTGAGTATGACGTTTTCCGATGTATTTTTGATAATGATTACAATATTGGCTATGGTTCTCCTGCCACAGACTGCTGCTCTCAGTGTCTTTCTCTCACTGAACCAATAAAGTCGTGTAGTGATGAAGAAATGAAACAAGACTTAATTACATAATTAACTGTACACAAAAAAAGAGCAGATACATTTTTCGAGCATTTGCGTCAACACAATGATGGCAAAATTACCTTTAGTTTTGACTGTCAGAAAAATCAATCCATTCCCAAAATACCCGACCAAGCAGCGTACTATTTACGCCCAATGTACATATACAATTTTACCATCTGCCAGGGTTATTCTAAAGATCGGTGACTTGGCGGTCTAGGGGTAAGGTGTCAGACTTCTATGCTGGCGGCCGGGGTTCAATCCTAGGTCCCGGAAAAGATTTATATGATTACCAAACCCTTCCTTCAACTCTGGCAAGACATCTTGTGAGTGTGAGGAATGCCAGGCCTCCACCGTGGTTCGGATTCTACGTTAAGCTGTAGGTCCTCCATTTCATATCACAATCACACTACCACTACACATTAGCGTAAGTGCGTACAACCCGAACGGATAGTAAGACGCGGTGCTAATAATAATAATAATTCTAAAGATCCTCAAGGCAAAGATAAAGTTTTCGCCTATGTTTGGTTGGAAAATGAATACCTAAAGGGAGGGGTCTAACCAAGTTGCATCGGCCGTCTAGCACAGATTGAATTCCACAGATCTTTCAAGTTACCATACTGTTAAATTGGTAGCTGACGGCTGTGGAGGTCAAAACAAGAACAAGATTTTGAACGGTATGTTGGGAAAGTTTTTATCACAAGATGCTCCATCCTCGGTGAAAAAAATTAATGTAATATTTCCATTAGTGGGACATTCGTTTATTCCACCAGACAGGATCTTTGGCCATATTGAATCTGAAGTAAAGAAACATTCTACTCTTCTAACCGACAAAGATTACATAAACATTATTAGATCTCATGCAACTGTCATCCATCTAGGAAAAGACTGCCCTGTGTTAGAGTGAAAAGAGGCGGTGTCTCAGGTTGTAAAAGAGCCTGGTGCATTGCATTTTAAGCTCAAACCTTGCAAAAGGATAATTCTACGAAAAACAAACACAAAGAGCTTTGGGGTGCGAGGTGAGGTGAACTACAACCTGGACATGGGCGAAGTAAAAAGCAAACCTTTAAATTCCATTGCACCTACAGTGACAGAGGAAGGCACAACTCTGAAGAAAGAGAAACTGCAAGACTTGTATACCTTGTTGACTAAACACTTTCAAGCAAATTGGAGGGAGAAGGAACAACTGACTTTCTTTAAAGACATTTTTGAAAAACAGGAAGCTATGAATGAGCCAAGTGAATATAACTCAGATATTGGAGAAATTTTGGAGGAAGAGGAAGGGCTGGTTGTATAAAAAGAAGATTAATGGAAAAGGGAGAGCTTTGAGAAAATTGAGTAGGACCCCTTGATTGAATAATTAATATTAACATTATGCTAAATTATAAAAAAATGTATGAGATTAATTACTGTAAAAATAAATTAGTTTGATCTGCATGGAGTTTTTTTAATTGCCCTTTAAGATGGAATACTTTTTCTAAGGTATTTGCAAATGTGAAATTTCTAATACTGTTGCAAAACTCGTTATGTCCTTCAGAATGCTGCAAAACTCGTCATCTCCAAGAATTTTTTTTATTTTCCGTGAGTTTTATAATTTTTATTTTGATATCTCTTGGTCAATATATAGCATGTAATAATTAGTATTTAAAAAAAATTATAGATGTATCTCAATTACAAACGAAATTGCAGTTATTATCCGTTTCTGAAATTTTTGTTTGTTTGGACATAACGAGTTTTGCTAATGGACTACTCATATAATAAAAAGATAAACATATTAAAATACATATAATAATAAACATGAGTCAAAGTAAATTTGAATAAAAAATATAATCAAATATGACAAAGTAATAAGGTTGAGATAGAAAATAGTCAAAAATGAGATAGAATAAAAATTGAATAAGGGTGATTGAAAAATTGAATTCTATTCTTATCTTGAAATTGAAAATCCCTTCTTCTTCTTCCCTGCTTCTGAGGATGGCACCGTATGCCGCGCCGAAACATGTCGATTAGTGATTGATTCACATCCAGCATTACAAGGAACAAGGGAATTTCAATTTCAAGATAAGAATGGAATTAAATTTTTCAATCACCTTTATTCAATTTTTATTCTCTCCCCTTTTTGACAATTTTCTATCTCAACCTTATTACATTGTCACATTTAATTATATTGTGTATTCAACTTTTACTTTGACTCATGTTTATTATTACATGTATTTTAATATGTTTGTCTTTTTATTATATGTGATTTAGACTAATATTTTATAATATGTTAATGTCCTTTTAGATATTGTGAAGGATAGAATTTAAACTTATAAATTTGTCATCTGATTTAAGATTAATATCTTTTACAATATTTTTTCCATGCCACATTTATAACTAATGCGTTTACATAACTTTTAATATTATAATTCTATTATTCAATTCTTTATATTGTGATTTTGACTCATATTTGTTAATATTTAATATCCACTTGGATATTAAGGACAGCATTTTTACTTAAATTTTCAATTATCTTAGATTCAGTACCATTTATAACATATTTTCTCCTACAAATATATCTATTCTTTACATTGAATTCTATGATTACAATTATGATTAAATATTGTTTCTTTACTACAACTCATTAAGTTTTTCAAAAACATATTTTATTCTTTATATGCATTGAATATAGATATAAGTAGAGAGTAAGTACCCATTCTAGCTACATGCAAACATTAATTCTTTCTAATGGAATTAGAATGAGGAAGGTAGAATTTAAGAGAAAATCTAAGCGTATCTGCGTAGAGAAACCATTGGAAACACCTTAACCCAAACCACCCGATACCGATGTGGGTTTGGGACTGTTCTTAAAAAGAAACTATAAATAGCATATATAAATTATATAATATTTATACTCCTACTATATAAAATATACTTATTAAGCTCACTAAACATACATTTATTTAACAAACTATAACCGAAATAGCACACCAATTGAAAATATTTATGTATGAATCATAGCTCCTATAATTTAGTTGGACACTTGGACTAAACGTCAATCTCCTATACTATCGATTGCTTATGACAGGTGGCTGTGGTTTGAATCCCAGCCATGTGTACCGAGTATGTTTAATGAAATGGTTTTCCTCTTTCCTTCTTCACTAATCCTTATATATTCCCTATAAATGCCTCTACTTCATTCTTAACCCACTAGTTATTAAGTATTGTTATTCTGGCCATGTAGTTTTGCCGTGCAAATACATAGAAAGCCTTAATATAAAGAGATCCAATGAACAACGGACTCATTTTAACACTAAACAGGCATACAGTAAAAATATATAAATTTTTAACCAAATGCAGGTCCATCTTCTTATTTTACTATATGATTGGTTATATTTACACTATTACAATATTATACACTAAATCAGATTATAGGAAATGTACCCAAATTCTCGCAAGTGTGGATACACTTCTTATATATTATACCTCCTATGTTCCTTTTTTTATTTGTGTAAGTGCTGTCCTCTGCTAAGACTTGTCAGTTTGGCTTCACACTCATTAATAGGATGAGCTAAGCTAAGCTATAGTCCCTATTTTCCTTCGAATTCAGCGTTGTTTCTTTCTGGTCTGCTCTAGTGAAGTTTAGTTATCATGGCGTTCTCCAAAATGTCTTGTTTGAGTTCAGATTATAGTATTGTGGAAGAAAAGGTGCTGCTGTTAGCAGTTGTCTTGGAAGATGAAGAAAATTCTAGAGGTGGGGGTTTAACTTGTTCAACTAACGCTTCAATCTTTATATAAAAAAAATTATTTAATCATAAAACCTAATTAGAACATTACGTAAATATACTTTAAACATACTGAAAACAAAATTTTAACACTTATTTAGTTATTTTCACCAAACCAGCACTGCGTCTGTTTCACATGGAGACCAAGCTGCGTTATGTGCATGCGCAATGTAAGATGGTTCAAGATTGGAAATGGACAAATTGCCCGAACAGCAATCGGAAAAAAACATAGCGTGGCGTAGCAAGACATAGCTTTCTATGTGAACCAACACATTTAAATATATGGTCCACTACTTTTCTAAACAGTTAGCAGAGAAAATCTTAGCTTAGCTTAGCATAGCGTTCTGTGTGAACCAGCCTTAAGACTAGGCGAGCTTCCCTTTCTTCCGAGCACCTGTGACCTTAGTGAAACATTATAATCTTATTTAGTGGTAGTGCTTGAGTGTTGTCGAGTGTAGAGGGTGGTGAGGGTTCTTTGCAAGTGTTTAATAATGAGTTAAAATGTTAGTTAGATAAAATGAACGCTACAATAGCCCATGGTTGAGAATGTAAGATATGGTATCACGCCAAAATATATTATTTGAATTGATGTTTTAAAACTATGAACACCATGAGACGTGCCTCCAGCTATTTTGAAAACTCGATTACCTAATGGTACACATTAAATATCTTATGCTTCAGAACTAATCACCTGCAATTTAAAATCCTTTTAAAATATTAGTACAATAAGATACAGATTAAATAAATAAAAACAAACTGCTATATATAATGTAGTTTTTATTTTTGGAAGTAAATTTTAATAGTTTATAAAGTATTGAAATATTTACACACTCATCTACCAAGTAATTAAGACAATTATACACATTGAAATACTTGCAGTTAATCGGTTGCGAAAAGCTGATACATTTAATTTTACTAGTTAAAACATATAAAAATTATCTTTTAAATCGAAACAAAATTAGAAACAGTTTTGTTGAAAAAACTTCCTATGTACGATTCCCATTAGGTTAATTGGTTTACTAATTTAAAAAAATATATTTCCTCACTATACGACAGGTTCAATTAAACGAAAGAAAAGCTAATTTGTATGAAATATTCAGAAAATAATGAACTGTTTACAAAGTTTTTATCAATCTTAGCAAAAATATTTGATAATCTCTTTATTGTATTGTCTATTTTTGGGATTAGACTTGGTTACACTTTACAGTTTGCATCTCATGTCACATATTCTTGAAATTCCTTTGATCTTGCATTTGAGACCTGAGCGCTTCCTTAAGTCGTTATAACCTCTCAGTTAAGAGTACTATTATTCGCTGATTCCTTACTTCTCTTGAAATTTTAATGCGTGCACCCTCTCATTTATAAGAAAAGCAGACTAGACGAACTTTAAATTGAATCCACTGATTTAAAAAAATAGCGAACACATATGAATGCAACTGGTTTTAATATAAGTGATACTTATAAAATTCACCACCTGCTGGAAGAGTAAACAATAATTGCACAAGTGTGTTTTAAAATAAATCATTTGTTTATGCCAACTATATATAAAGGCATGCTTACGGGGTATGAAGAGTGTTACCAGAGACACCCTAATGTCTAACACTGGAGATTAATATTTTGATTGAAACGCATGAACTGATATTTGAGTTTTAAAATACGGCAACTATGTTCAACAGATTCAGGACGCCTGTTATTTGAATAATCGGTTATCTAGATACGTATTGCAACAGGGGCTTTCATTACATTCAGAGTACACGCGTTATAGCCTTTTTTATTTTAGTATTATATTTTTAATGAAGTATCTTATAGTTAAATACCTTTATTCCATAAGATCAATAATCAGAATTTTCTATTATAAAGGCTAGCCTAGATCCTAATTAATTCGGATGATCAGGTTTCAACAGTAATTACAAATTGAACTCTGGATAGACTAACAACTAATGTCCAGAATATCTACTACTTATGAATCAAAGTGACTCTGTGTCTGTGGCCTAAAAAACGGCTTAATTGATTGTGATAAAGTGTTTTTATGTAGCTATTTACCCAGAAAGCCTTAGGTTGTTGATCAAACAAATTTGATGTTTTTCTAATATTCTGTCTTAAAATATGTGATCAATGTGTGAGCCAATTAAATGTAGAATTAATGATTTGTATGTATATCTTTATCGCCAAGTCCAATAAATTTGTAACAGAATATATTTCATATTGAATCGAAATATAAATAATTTCAAGGTACACTCCGTCGAGTTTGAAAGGTAGCAACTCGTGACTCACTGAGCCCGCGAGGTATGATATCCTCCACACATAACTGTAGG